>BPLR01015861.1:0-38543 GCA_021605095.1 Caerostris extrusa
GCTACGTATTGCTATCGTATCTAATGAATAAATATTTTGTGACATTCTACTGAATTCTTTATTAATGTGTCTCAATAAATAAACCATTAAAAATAACGATTATACTGTTTCAAGTTTCTTAAAAAATTGCCTGCTTAAACTTATAAATAGGGATGCAAAAGGTATGGCTTTTTTATAAACAGGTATGTAATCCTTTCACTAAAAAGCTGACCAACTCGCTAGATGCATGCTGATCATTGTCAGGAAGGAGGCCTAACATAAAACTTAAACATTCTGAAGACATTAATTTTGTAAAATTATTAATTTATTGTTTTCTTAATTCATGAGCAATTATCATTATTAAACATATTTTTAAAGGCATATAATAAACCCATAAATAAAAATATTTGCTTGTTCCCATCTTAGTTTCATGTGAAGATTTGTATCTAAATCATCAAATTTTAAAAAATATATAAATAATAAAATTATAAATTAATAAAATTATTAATTATTAATTATAAATTAATAATTAAACTTAAACATTCTAAAGACATTCTTTTTATAAAATTATTAATTTTTTTAAATTCATGATCAATTATCATTCTTAAACATATTTTAAAGGGCACGTAATGAGCCCATAAATAAAAATATTTGTTTGCTCCCATCTTAGTTCCACGTAAAGATTTTTTCTAAATTTAACGAGTAATTTAATTATAAATTAATAAAAATTAATAAAATTAAATATTGATTATAATTAATTATAAATTAATAAATAAAAAAACATTCTAAAAAGACATTAATTTTTATGAAATTATTCTATTTTTTTTTTAAATTATTTTT
Source organism: Caerostris extrusa (assembly GCA_021605095.1). Lineage (NCBI taxonomy): Eukaryota > Metazoa > Arthropoda > Arachnida > Araneae > Araneidae > Caerostris > Caerostris extrusa. The sequence continues at coordinate 820 of BPLR01015861.1, forward strand.
TTCTTAGTTCCATCTTAAAGATTTTGTTTCATGTTTAAGTAATTTAATTAAAAATTTAGGAAAATTGTTAAAAACTGATAATTTTATTGGAAAATTAAGCTTTATTATCCCATCACTTATTGGAAAATTTAACCTTTACCAATTACTTTAAATAGTAATTATAATATTAAACAAAAAGTTAGATTATTTGTCTATTGTCAGATAAAAACTTATTAATAACAGTAGTTATTTTGATCGAACCGGATAGAGATGGATTATTTTTCTGTGAAAAATATCAAATATCACACTATAGTGATACATTTATTCATCATTGCGAAAAAAAAAAAAAATAATAAAATATTTTATATGTTTTTGGAATGAAATCTACTCAATAGTAATATTTTTTAAATTGCATAACAAATATGAGATATTTTTAAATTATTTATCTACTAGTTCAAAATAGTATTCGTAGATAAATAATTAAAAAAAAAAATAATTAATCGATTAAATAATTTAATAATGACGAAATAATAAAGAATCACAATGATTAATAAAAAATAAGAATTAAATTAATTAATTAATTGTCTTCTAAAATATTACAAAATTTGAGTTTTTAATCTGATTGGAATACTCGATAACTTAAAAAATATTATAAATGGAAAGAAATGAAAAATTGTTTTTTGCTAACTAAATCAATGACACTGCATCCCATGGTGGGCCAAGGCTGTCTGACTACTGGCAGATTTTCGAGACAGGGAGGTATTTTCTTATTATGTGGTAGATTTATCAGCCTTATGCCCGACAGTCATATTAGGATTGGACCTATAGTTTAAAGTTGTTTCCGAACCACTACAGACATTCATGGTACCGAACGCCAGATCTCTAATCGCTCAGCCATCAGGCCACATTTTATGCAGCTTTGCTTAATTTTCATGAAATATATTTGTATATGAATTATTTTTTTTCTCAAAACCAACATTAAAATTAGCATTTAAAAACGACTTGAGATATTTCCGCCTTTTTCTAAATATGAAATGAATTTCGAAAATTCGGATGCCCACCTTGTTTGGTATAATTTATTCATATTAAATTTTGGTGTGATAAAATATTTTTCCGTATATTTTGAATTAAATAATAATTATGTTATTTACATATGTGGTAAAAAAAAATAATTTAAATTTTAAAAATCTTTTTTAAAAAATAAATAAAAAACACTTTAACAATTCTAATAATTTAAAAAATTTTAATTAAAAAAAATATTTTAACCTACAATATTTCTTAAAAATTACTATATATCTTTTTTACTGTTCTGTACTGCATTATAAATTATTTCTACGATATTTTATAAATAAGCTTATAATCAACTGGTTAAATGTGCTGAATTTTAATCTACTACTTCAATAAACTGGATAAAACATTAAATTAAATACGGTTAAATAAATCTTTTATATTCAAAACATTGCTACTTAGTAATCAAAGAAACATAAAAATTAAGACATAAATTTGCCCTTTGGTAAGCGCGCGGCTGGTGAGTATTAGGGCCGAGGTTCAATTTGTTGGCGGCATTGTTGTGGACGCAGTTTCAAAAACGAAGAGGCCGTTTATGGTATCACAAACTTCAGGTTCGAGTCCTGGCGGTTCCACGGATGTTTGTTAATGGTTCGGAATTCACGTTAAATTGTAGGTCCCCTGTCTAATTCATCAAAGTGTGCAAAAAATGACCATAGTGCGAGAAAACCAGAGCAAATCATAAATTGCGTTTTATGATGTTCAGCATTTTGCCTCGTTAATTAGACTACCTGGTGGGATTTTTTCCGAGTTTTCGCCGATACGATACGCAAATGCGGAGTAGTTCCCATTCAAAGTCCTCCCGAAAGACACTGCTATCCTTTTTCAGCGACTCGGAACCAAGTCAGACTTTTACCTACTGGTACTTCGTCACAACAGAAGCTGACCTCTTTTCTTCCATCCATGTGAGTAGACTTACTCATGGGTCGTCCGTTCAACCGTGCCGAACTTTGAGGATTAGACATAACTACACATATAAATTTTTTTGCTTATAACAGTAAAGTTTGTAATACAAAACTCGTTAAAAATTTTAAATTAAAAATATATAATTTTTGAAATAAAATTAACTGAAAATGAAAAGAAATTAGCAGATCTCTAGATGAGAAGCGATTCAGTTGTAATCTGTCAGCGTACATTTAAAAAAAAAATTTACTTATAAATTAAATTTTTTTCTCTAAATTTATTACTTTTTTCATATGGAGTGTAGCCAAAAAAAGATCACCATTTTTTTAATTAGTTTGTATCAATTAAAAATAAAAACTGTAATTTTAACGTATTATATTTGCATTGCATAGTTTTAGTAAGGAATTATAAATGTCATAATATATAAGTGAATAGAAATACCAATGGCTTTTTATCAATTTATTTTTTGTTGCTATTTTTAACTTATTTTATAATTGCGTTAGTTCTTTATTATTTGTTAAAAATATCTTTAGTTAGATTGATTAAAATTAACTTAGTGTACTTTGGCGACTTTTTTTTTTTTAGATTAGTGTATAAATTATTGATTTAGTGTCTTTTATGCAAATGGTTTTAAATTCAAATTGGGAAAAATGGAAGTTGTGTTTAAAAAAAATATTTGAAAGAATGAATTAAGCTTTTAGAAAATTAAAATAGGAATGACGAATTGTAATCTCAACATTGATGATGAATTTAATTTTAAATACTTTAAATAAAATATGGAAAGTACAAGGAAGAATGATGAACTTTTTTTTTACCATTATGAAATTTCTATTCTTAAATTAATCATTTTGTAGTGTGCAGGTTGGGCAACCAGATTGTAACTGGATGTGGTTGGGTTAAGACACTTGAGGCAACAGGTTGGATAATCTTATTTACTTAATCTTATTACTCACAAACATCACACAATATTTAACACATTTAAAGACATACAATTATAGATTAATGGAAGGACACGACTTCTAAACGGAAAACCAGAAACTCGGCTGCGCGTAGGGTGCGCGAAATATACTTCATCTCCGGGTTAGAGTCTTAAAGCAAACTATTGCGCTGGAATACACTAAATATGTTTCCTCTCGGAATGAGAGACTATAAGCTAAACTTTTCTCAGAATGAAGGCAATTGAGCTGTACTTCCTCTCGGATGAGAGTCTCGAGGCCCACTGACCATTTCTTCTAAACTCCAAAGCGGGATGAGGAGGGGGGACGCTCTTGCTAGCGTGTAGAAGAAAGCACGGTTACAATTTTTAATTTTTAGTTTAATTTTAATTTTAAAATTGCAATTATTATTTCGTTTCATTAAAGGTTATCCAAATTTAATATTTTCTTATTATTATATTTTAACGAGCCGGGAACACTTTAATAATTAATAATTAAAAGAGGCATTTATAAAAAAAAATTCAATATTTTAATCAAATTCCTTAAAAACTAAAAAATGATTTTTAATTGTGTAAAAATATATTACAAATTGCTCTTCTTATATTACTATGAGTGATTACTCAAATCATGACAAATACAGTAAAATAGAAGATAATTTCCAAAATGACACTATAGCTGCCAACTTTAACGAATTCCTCTGAAATCGTTCTTGTATTAAATTCTCACTAATGCAGTTCCTTTCTTTACGATATTTTTTATATATTTTATTCATTTTTTTTGTTGTTGTTGTACAATGGTTGCTCAGGGCCTGAATGGCCGAGTAATAGCTCTCTGGGCGCGCGGTACCCCATGTTTCGGGTTCGAGTCCCGACGGTGGCATGGATGTTGTAGTGGTTCGAATCCACTTTAAAACCGTAGGTCCCGGTCCTTAATAGGATCGTAGAACTTTGAGGGGCATTGTTACTCCGTGGCTTATCTTCAAGTTACACGCGCCCTCTGGGCAATGCAAAGTGAGTAACATCTGTGCAGCTCTTGCCTTAAGGCATACAAGACCAAGCTATCTGTTTCTGCCAGCTGCATTAGAACAAAAATTAAAATTAAAAATTAAAAATTAAGGCTTTATATCACGAATAGCCAATTGATGGGTGAGGGAGTATAAAGATTTTTTTTTTTTTCTGAAATGACTTTAAGTGTAATATCATGGTATTTGGGTGACATGTAAAAAGAAAACCCGGAAGATTCTCATCAGGCAACATGACCATGAACGTGGAACGCTTATACAAACTGTCTAAATTAGCATAGAATTTCATCGACCCGAAAGTAATGATTGGTATGCAGGGTCTCTCATCATGAGATTTACAGATTTCTATGAAGGAATCAATTTTCTTTTTTTCTTCTTCGACATTCTAAAGTAATGTTAATTTATACATTTAGTTTTCTAGGTTATTAATTTTATTTTCACTTCTTCTATTAAATGTTCAATTTTTAGATTACAGTCATGTGAAACCAATGTTGCTATGACTACTAATTATATTATTGTCATATATGTTTTTAGACGGTAAGTTCATCAACTTTAAGAAATTATAAATATTTTACAGCGGTGCCCTGAATGCCGATCTGCAAGATTTAATCGAACCTTCATACCTGTAAGATTTAATTTAACCTCCATACCGAATCATAAGCAGAAGAAATGTCTAAGAAAATCAAAAAAAAAAATTTGGGTTTGACTATTTTTGTGATGCAGGAGTGATAACGAAATACATGAAATCTCTAAAAGGTATAAATTCAGAATGATAAGAATGGAATTTTTAGGAACTGTATATAGCGAATTTTCCTTTTGAATACAATACTTTCAAATATTTTTACTTAGAACGGAAGCCAAAGCTATTGGGCGATAGGAGGTAGGGGAAGTGCAGTCTTTACTACGCTTAAGAATGGGTATGATTTTGCTGTTAACGATTCCTGTGGTATAAAGCCAGTGAAAAATACCATTTCATATATGAAATAGCTGTTGGCGATTATGATCATGAAGTAATTAATTTTTAGGAATACTATCACTTCCAGGAGAAACATTGGGAGCAGCGCATATAGTATGCTTCAGTTTCCTAAAAGTAAGACCTATCGGAATTTTTGTTGGAATAATCGGGAAGATCAAAGAAATAAATTGAATTAAATTAAGTTTTATTGAAATAAGATATTAGCTCACATATTAGCTTTTGATTCGAATCTGCAATAACTAAAAAAGAGTTATTGTATGGAAGACCTATTGCTGACATGATTATTGTCTCTATATTAAATTGCTTTAATAATTTTTATATATTTTGCTATATAGCCGACACAGGTATAAATGGAATCCTAATGATGTTTCTTAAGTTGAGAAATGAAACTATAAAGTTTGGCAGAAATTTTCTTTGTAAGAAATCCAGCGGTTACAAAAGTTGAGATCGAGCTTGATGCAAAAGTTTACTTTTCTGTCTTCTGTGTCTTATGTCTCGTAGGTTATTGCATTATGTATTTCACCCCAAAAGTGTTGGGTGGGAAATATTTCATAGATGTTTTTTTGTATTATAAAGTAGAGCATTGGACAAGAAAGAATGTAAATCAGAATATGTTTTAAAAAAATGCGAGTGAGATTGTATTAATCATGAAGAAAAAGAGGAACTTTAGAATATATAATAATTGATCTGCAAGTTTTTGTGGAAAAATGAGTTGAAGGAATAACTGTATCAGTAAATAATCACTGTCAAAAGGGTCAAAGTAAATAAAATAAGAGAAATTTAGGTGAATATCTGCACTGGCGATGAAGAGATCAATAAGAGATGTAGAAGTTGAAGTAATAAGAGTGAGGTTGTTGGTATTAATAATATTTAAATTATTATGAAGAATCCATTTGATCAGTTTTTTCAGAACTGTTAATAAAAGAGGAGGATCCAAAATGGGATGAGGAGAATTAAAATCCCCAAGAATAATTCAAGTTGATGGAAGTTGTTGATAAATTGCATTCAACCACTCAAGAGTGGAAAGCTCCTTGGGAGAATAAAAGTTGATTATTGTAAAATTATTATGCAAAAAGTGTAGCGGCTTGTATTTCATTGTCGACAAGAAGATTAAAAACTCTGCTAGGGATACTGGAATCGAGTTCAATTAAAGCCTTCTTTTGTGTGCGTTATCTGAGAAATCAGTTCTATAAATTATTTACCAGGTAAATGAAATTAATCTTCGGAATTAAGAAACGTTTTCTGCACTGTTAAAATTGGCATGGAAGAAAAAAATTTAATTAGAAAGGCTCGGATACTACGAGAATTCATTAAAAAATATTTTAAATATTGTATTAAATATGAAAAGAAAAGTCTATAAAAATTGAAGAAATATTAATAAATCAGCAACGAGAGCCTAAATCACTTATTTAATGTTCTGGATTGATAGTTATGTCAAATGAGAGGTAGAGAAGAAGAAGAATTACCACAATCTGTTAATTTTGTCACAGTACTATCGAAATCTTGAAGACTTCGAAACCAAATTTTTTTGGTTTTATTTATTTTTTCTTATCTTTCAACGGAGTTATTAGATTTGTACTGGTAGAAGAAAGTACTTGTATTGCTCGACTTAGGAAGATGAGAGATTCTGTTATATTTGTAAGCACTTTAATGGATTCTGAAAATAGAGACTTGTTCTTGACATATTTCTTTGACTAATTGTTAGATTTCTATATCTTTTTTGGAAATATTTACTTTATTTCGTCTTTCGCAGGGTAATTTAAAAGAAAAATTACTGCCAGCTTTTAATTTGCATGAAAGAGCCTTCCATTGGACGGCAATAAAAAAGAAAAAACCCTTCAATAAAAGAAAGTCAGTTCAGAGTTTTAAATTTCAGAAAATTTTCTTTTGGCTTTACGTTTGGACAATTGTCGCTAGAGCCTTTATTTTCTTCTCTGCAATTGCCACATTTTTTGGAATTCTGGCCAATCACGTGCCTATAGGGTGTTAGCCACTACTGAATTCTCAGGCAATTATCTTTTTAATTTGGTGTTGGATGAGTATATGAATAAGATTTACGGCACTGACTGGGTTTATTCTAAAACAAAGAAATTTTGTTGTGTTAGCCATAATCTAACATATTCTGGCAAGATTGTACCGAAATATAGTAATTAAAACAGTTGTGGAAAAAGTAGGCGTTGCTCGTTTTCCCACAAATCATCTAAGTTCTGTGACGGAGAAATTGCTTTCTTCTTCTAATTGTGATGCAAGTTCTTCAAATAATATATCTGTAGGAATATTGTAAAACAGAAATCGGGTGGTATTATTTCTAGGCAAAAGCGATACATTGAGAGTGAGCCCCATAATAACTTTTATGTTTGTAAATTCTCTGGCGGCATCGAAATAGTTAATGGATATTATTATCTTGCATTGTTGATCACACGTATTCAATAAATTTCAAAATAATTACTTTTGACGATATGTTTTCCTTCAGAACTTCATTATGTGCTTTCGATATCGCGCGCCATTTTGGAACCTCAAGTATAATGAGAAAGAAAAAGCGCCATGTTCATATACAATTTGTAAATTTGAAAAGAAGTCACGATGCGATATAAAAGTAAGGGCGACGTCGAAGATGTAATCCATGAGGTTGGCGCCGGTATCTGTCATACTAAATTCTAAATTCGCCCACTCAAAGTGTTGAACCTTCTAGATTTACATCAATTTACTAACGAAAACTTAGGAAAAATATAAAAATACAATACAATACACATGAAATGAGAATATACAGTGGGCCACAAAATTTGGTATACACCTTAGAAACTTAGAGTCTTTTTGCAATTACAAATTAAATATTGCTTTTAAGATGATTGGAATTTTTTACCGTATATACTTTAGTCTATGCTTTTTACCGTACTATACTTATAAAATTGTTACGTTTATTTATTTTTTACGAAAAAAGATCTGAGACGAGAGGGAAAAACAACACCCCAAAAAAATAAAGTATACACCTTTAATAATTTCCTTTTAACGTACAAATTAATATTTTGTTGCATAACCTTTTGCTTGAATTACAGCTTGTAATCTTCTGGAAATAGATTCTACTAGTGTTTTAGTGGTTTCAACAGAAGGTTTAGCCCATTCTTCTCAGAACCTTCTTGAGAACTTCCTTGCTTTGTGATTTCGTGCTCATGTACAGCTTTCACTAATTGCGACCACAAATTTTCGATGACGTTTAGGTCTGGAGACTGGGCTGGAGTGTGTAATTGCTTCTTGCAATGGTACAGCAAGTATAACTGCACAATCTTCGCTGTATGCTTGGGGTCGTTGTCCTGCTGGAATATGAAGCTTGACCCAAGCCCCAAACTTACTGGCCCTTTTTTTCAAGTTATCATTTAAAATCCCCAAATATACATGTTTGTCCATAATACCATCAATAAAAGCAAGCTCTCCAACTCCTCCAGCCGACATACAACCCCAAACACGAGGACAGATCCCCCTCCGAACTTGACTGTCTTAATGGTGTTTTTAGATGCCAGTGCTTTCCCAGCTTCTCTCCATATTTTTAAATCGTCCATCGCTTCCGTAAAGATTAAACTTACTTTCATCAGAAAATATTACAGTGTTCAGAAAAGAAATAGGCTTTAAACGATGTTCTTTGGCGAAAATCACTCTCTTTTGTCTATTCACATACTTGATGAGTGGCTTTCGTATTGGTGTACGGCCATGAAACCCATATTGGTGAAGGGGTACGTCGAATTGTTTCAACTGAGATCTTTTTCCTGATTTAGAGGACATCGATAAAGCTAGTTTAGAGGCACTCACCCTCCAGATCTTTCTTTTACTGAGTGAATGATCTTCTCTTCGCTGTAATACTCAGTATTTCTTTTACGTCCTCTTCCAGGAATATTGGCCACAGATCCAGTTTTTTATACTTCTGTAGTATTTTTTGGACACAATCAAAAGTTACACCAATCAACGAAGCGATTTCTCGAAGAGATTTTCCCTCTTTCGACCATTTTACAACCAATAAACGCTCAGATTCAGTAGTTTCTCTACGAGCTCATTTTATGATTTTTAATGAGAAAAAATACTATTTAAAAGCGTTGGAGTGCAATAGCACGTGTTATAAGCAGCAGCTACTCCTGAAACTCTTTAAAAAGAAAATTTGAAACTAAAAAGTGGTGGCATAATTTACAAATATAAGAAGTGTATACTCAATTTTTGGCATGGTTTTCTATCTTTTCTTCGAATCGCTTAACTTTCTTCGTAATAAATAAGTTAACTATAGAATTGTGTTATTATAGGATGGTAAAGCAGAGGTTAAAGTATCTAGGATAAAAATGTATCTATTTAAATCAATATTTAATTTGTAATTGGAAGAAGTCTAAAAGTTTTAGAGGTGTATACTCAATTTTGTGGCTCACTGTACGTGATTAACCTGAATTGAAAATTAAATTAAAAAGAAACAAAATCTACACAAACAGGAAAATTTGACAATCAAATGGATAAACGGAGATAAACGCTACGAAATGAAGTTCTATTCGGCAAAAAAAAAACACAGCAGTATCCAGCTTTTAGTTTTCCGTATTACTAAAATACGTAATATATTTCTATCTTGTTTTACTGTTTCCAAAAGTAAATTAAAAAGAGGCACCGAAAAATGTGTTGTTGCACACAGAATCTCTGTGGCCTAAATAGTAGACAAGAGTAAACTCGACAACACTACGTAGTAATCTTCTTTGGAGGTTTTGCCATGGTGTGTATTATAGGTTTGGTTATTCGCTGTACGGTCATCACGCGAGGGCTAAACAGACTGTGCGTGATAGGAGGTTGCGACAATACACAGTTGAAAACTGTATTTCGGGTCAATTGCTTTTGTTCTGACTTTTCGATGTTGGTAAAAGTCCTTTATTGTTTTTCATATTATTATTCAACTACGGTAAGTTGTCTAAATTGTTTTCTCTATATTACTTTTTTTTTTACGCCTTTTATTTGTCATATATTTTGATTCCAAAATGTACACAGAGCTTTTCATGTTTTTAATTTCAGTTCCATGTAGACTAACTTAGTTTGTACTTGGAATTATTCGTTTTTCTCCATTTTATCATGGCAAATGTACGTCTAATTTTATTGATTATAAAATTGGAGATGGAATCACACTTTAAATTGCAAGAAATATTTTAGAAAATCAACAAAATCGATTTTCAAAATAAATTCAATCATTGACCTTTCATTTGAGTTTCCATATGAAACCATTTATAAAAATCTGCTAAAACGTTAACTGCGCGCAAGGACTCAAAGGTATCGCTCTGACGTTAATATGCATATCGCCCGCCCCATGGGCCGATGTCTAGCTTATAATTTCTAAACAGCTCAAGTATTAGCCAATATTAAAGCAAGTATGTCATTCGTAATTTCTGACGAAATCCCGCTTTTAATTTGTGGTAATATTTCATTGGCCGCATTCGTGTCAGAATTATGCAACTAGAGGAAACGCCACCTTCCGGAGTGCATTTTGAACACCACAGATTTGGTTATAACGAACAGCCCAGTTTGGTCTGGGATGCCATAGTATGCTCATGGACGATCTCAATTGCTAAGAATTGTGGGCAATCTGAACAGCAACCGGTACATCAGTGGAAGTTCTGCAGCCCCAAGCTGCTCCCTTCCTTCCAAAGCATGCCAGGCGCTGTATTTCAACAGGCACACAATTTGCCCGCCCCTGATCGGTAGGACAGTTCAACAGTCATATTACAACTGGCATCTACAGCTTTTCCTTGGCCTGCGTATTCCGGCCATATGTCGCCGATACCTGAACATGCTGGGACTCGTTGGTCAAACCTGTGGTGATCCTCGTCCTGTTGCTTCTGCAGACGAACTTTGCCGGCATACAAACAATGGAATGAAACAGGCAGACATTCAAAATTTGTTTGACTCATTCTCGTCAGCACTTAATGCGGCGCGCGGTGGCTACACACAATACTGATTCCTTATCTCTTGTTCATAGAACATTAAATCATTTATTTGAAATCGTTTGGAGCCAATTCAGTATTAAGTTTCATTCACGTGGAGGACGATTTGCTTCATGGTGTTTACCATTCTAACAAGCATGAGTTTCTTAAAGTTCTAGCTTTCGTCTTTTAATGTTCCTTACCCTGGCATATCTTTAAATTTGTACATTTTACTAGGTACATTTTACTTTTTTGTTATCCGGATTGTAAATTCCCAGGGCCCAACATTAAATTTTTGTTTTGATGAAGGCACAACAAACCAACAATATAGAAAGAAACACGATAGTAATTTAATTGACAAAGTTAATTTGCTTTGAAGTTCGCTACAGGTCTCCCAAATGGAATAAAAGTGCTGTATTATACAAAGAAGATGGCCAAATTTTACTCTTCCGACAACAGTTTATGTTAACAGAACGCTTTTCTGAACGCTTTCGATCCACCCTATTCTGTCTCCAAATATTATTAGATTAGAAAACTGTTCTCCCCTTTTAAAAAATCCGATTTTCCTTATAATGTTCCCTGATCTTTTTGAAAAGCTAAACATTCCTCCGCTCTTTTTAGGTAACTACAACCAATTGATAAAATATAAAATTGGAAAGGAAGTAATTTACCATATTCAGCATGTCACGAAAAGTGGAGTTTATAATTTTGATGAGATGGCAAAGAAATGCAACTACAAAGATTTGCAGCTAATACTTTAATGATAGAGGTATTATAAATTTACAGATATCGGTTTGGGACTTGTTTGCGAACACTACCTTATTGAATTCCGTGTGTAGAAAACTTTATCGGATCAGTATTTTCTAAATTTAACAATTAAAATTCCTGATATTGGACAGGAAATTGAAAATTTATAATACAATAAAAATAAAAGAATCTACGGCGATCGTCCAACTTGGCTTTGTTTGTTGTTATGTCTGTCTTTTCTGTAGATAAATTTATCTGGTAAATAAAATTCGTCGTCAAATTACACAAATATGGACAAAAATCGGAAAAAAATTTGTTCCACGGTTTTCGGAAGCTTGAATGCTTCTTATTCCAGTGAACTTTTTATTTAAATTTTAAAGACCCTGGAAGAAGAAGATTTTACAGATATTTTTTTGTTCTAATGCAACTGGCAAAAACTTAGACAATTTGTGCCAGGAGGGGCGTGTAGCTTGAAGATATACTAAGGAATAAATAAATACCTCCGCAACGCTCTACGATCCTTACAGACCGGGACCTACAGATTAAAAGTGGATTCCGAACCACTACACACATCCATGCCACCACCAGGAATCGAACCCAAAACCTGTGGTAATATGCGCCCGAGCACTAGCCGCTCGGCCATTCAGGCCCATAATAGGATGCATTGAACGAAATGATCTGTTTCCTCTGGTCAGAAATCGTATTGTCAAAAAAACATGGAAGAATTCGAATCCAGATTTTCTCACTATGAATTTCTTTTTTATCCTTGATACATATATGCGTAATATTTGAAGGATTGGGGAGTTTTTTCAATGATTGTCAGAGTGACGTTAGTACTGCAGTGAAATTTCCTAATAATGCTTTAAAAGGTAATTTTTGAAAAAAGTTGTTTGTGTTTGGAATTTATTTTTTTTCCAAAATGTGTTGAATAAATAACATAGTAATTTCTACTTTTTACTGATGAAACTGGAAAATAAAGTGGGTGCTGTTTGATTTTTTGATAAAATTGTTTCTTCTTTCTTCGAGTGATACTACTGTGCCCTAAAAAAGTAAGACAAATTATTTTTTTTTTTCAAAAACTCTTTATTTATTCTTCCAAATTTATTTCACCGCCTTCAAAGTAATCCCCCTCCGGACACACGCGATTTATGCCAACTTTTATTTCCAATCCTCAATGCAGGCTAAAAAGTCACCAGCAGAGATGGCCTTCAAAGCGCGCGCCGATTCACGTGTGTCCATCTTTGGCGAAAAAGTCACGAAGAATCAATGCAATGTGAGCTGGCGTATTCAGTGTTTTCGGTACCAATCGAGATTTGATACGTTTGTGGCCCAAAATGGAATTCCAACATCATCCGCAAGGTCTCTAATTGTAAAAATCAATGGTTTGCAAGCACCAAATCTTTAATTTTTTTGGACGTGACCTTCGTCGGTTGAGGTTGATGATCGACCAGAGGGCTCTTCGTCTTCAACGCGTTCTCTGCCTTCTTTGAACTGTTTATATCCCTTCTAAACATTTCTTTTTCAGATATAGGAATGCTCACCGAATGCCTTCTGCAACATTCTATACGTTTCTACAAACAAAATTGAAGGCAAGTTCTTTGCTCAATTAATTCAAACATTTCAAAAATCGCCGGAAACAGTTTTAGCGTCTCCCCAAAACCAAGCGTAACTCGAACATAAATGAATATTTTACCTAGAAATTTCAAACAGATGTCAAAATGACAGTGCCAGCAATCTAAAAGAATTAAATTAATCGAAATTACGCTTAAAACAGGAATTTTAAATTGAAAATTGGTCTTACTTTTTGGACACAGAATTTTACTTTTTGTGCTTTTATTTGTTACATATTTTGATTTAGAGTAGAGCATATAGTTTTATTTCTAGCATTGTTCGCGTGCTTAATTTCAATTGTATACAGACCAACTTGATTTGTACTTGCCATTTTTCGTTTTCTTTCATTTTTACATGGGAAATGATGCCAAGTCTAGTTTTTCTTTTATGAATTATAGCTCAGGAGAAGAACTACACTTTATGTTGCAAAAGAAATATTTTGGAATACTACTGAACGCAAAAAGTAAGACCAATTATTTTATTTTCAAAAACTCTTTATTTATTCTTCCATATATATTTCATCGCCTTGAAAGTAGTCCCTCCGGACACAATGCACTTATGCCAACTTTTTTTCTAATCCTCAATGCATGCTAAAAAGTCACCAGCAGGGATGCCCTTCAAAGCGCTCGCCGATTCACGTTGAATCTCTTCAATCGACTCACAACGGTGTCTCCGGAGTGGTCTTTTGAGTTTAGGGAATAGCCAGAAGTCACACGGTGTGAATACGGTGGTTGTAGAACGATATGGGTTTCATTTTTGGAGAAAAGTCACGAAATGTTTCGTTACAGTGTTTTCGGTACCAATCGAGATTTGACGCGTTTGAGGCCCAAAATGGAATTGCCGAATCCTTTTGAAATTCCAACACCAGTAAGGTCTCTAATTGTAAATCGACGGTTTGCAAGCACCAAATCTTTAATTTTTGGGACCTGAGCTTCGTCGGTTGATGTGGATGATCGACCAGAGGGTTCTTTTCGTCTTCAACGCGTTCTCTGCCTTCTTTGAACTGTTTATACCAATGAAGAAGAATGAAGATTGCGCCAATGAAGAAGAATAATGTACATTATTAGATTTTAAAACTGAAATAACAGAGCACTACTCAATTTTTTTTGTTTCACCTTTATTATCACTCAAAGATTAAAGTATTTTCATGAAATGAACTAGAATATTGGAACCCAAATTCTATTATTTGATGACAAACCAAAAAAATACTCTGCTGTCATTTTATTTGCACTTTAGGATAATTAGTCCGGAATCTACAGTTTAACGCGGATTCCGAACCACTAACACGCATCCATGCCATCGCTAGGATTCGAACACGAAACCTGTAGTAAACGCCTGTACCAAAGGGCAGAGAGCTAGCAAATTGGCTATTAGGCAACCGTCAACAGGTGGAGAATTATTCGTAATGTCTTGAAAAACTGTTTCAAACGCAAACGTTTTAACGCCAGAGGACATGGTTCTTGACCGCTAATCGCGTGAAAGATGCAAAGGCCTTAGAAATTGGGATAGTTCTTGCAAGACCCTTTACATAAAGCATGGCTAGTTTTGTTTACCTGTAGCATTTATAGGGTCATTCCTCTAGAACTAGTTATGGAGAATGAGAATTTTTATAACTTTAAATTACGTTTCTTACATGGGCCTGAATAGTCGAGTGGCTAGAGCTCGGGTACCACAGGTTTCGGGTTCGAGTCCCGGTGGTGTCATGGATGTTTGTAGTGGTTCAGATTCCACTTTAAAAACCGTAGGTCCCGGTCTAACAGAATCGTAGAGCGTTGTGGGGGGGTATTGTTGCTTGTCTTCAAGCTACACGCACCTCCTAAATAGTGCTAAGTGAGTAACGTCGGCAACGTTTCGTCTTAAGGATCAAAGGCAATTGTCTTAAGTGTTTGCCAGCTGCACTGGAACAAAAAATAAAGGTTTCTTACATTTATTTATTAGCTAAATCTTGGCATTTGTATCCCAAAGCAACAATGGAATTATTCCAACAAAGTGATTTAAAACAGTAAAATTATATTAATAGTGTTTTATTGTTAAAAGTATTATTAAAATGCCCAACACAGTAACATCAACAATAAAACATACCATATAGACATTGTTTCCTTTCATTCGAAGTACAAATTTTGTCGCGTAAAAGTACGTATATTTGCTTTATCCCAGTTATTACGTTTATAATTAATACTTAACATTTCTGATTGAATTTAATAACAAGATTTAACAACGCTCCCTTTTAAACGATTGCTGTAAGTATTTCAATGATATTTGCTTTTTTATGGAGTGTCTAATTCATATAATAATTTCCTATACTCATGCTACATAAAAATCAGTCTTAATAAAAATATTAAATCGAATGATATTCTGCTGGTGATTTCTAATTTTAATAACTGTAAGTTATAACAAATTATTTTATTATAAAAGCAATTAATGATATAATATCTGAGTTTCTATAAAGAGAAGAAAACTTTTATTTTACATGAAATGAATTATAAGATAATATTACAAATATGTACTACACTGAAAAACTTAACTGTATTTAATTTTAATTTACGTTTAAATTATTATTTTCTATAGAAGTCTATTTTCGAGCATTTATCTAAGTTATGTTTGTGAAATCTTACTATTCATAAGAATAAAAATTCATTAACGTTTTAGGTATGATTTGTTTAATATTCAATAAATAATGTCGTAATTTTTTTGTAAAATTACAAACATTGTTTACTATTGATATTTTAAATGAATAATTAAGAATATTGAATAGTGAAAGTTTTTATAATCACTTATATCTTGGTATCTGTTCATGACGATATGTGTTGTTGCCAAGCAGCCGCTAGCTTCTATCTATATCTGTTCATGAGTAGAGCTAAATCAAATTTATTCTTTGCCGTTGCAGTAAACATAGTGGAACTATTATAGTTATTCTTCAAAATATTCGTAGTACTCTAATTTAATATATCGTTAGAAAATGAAAAACTTTGTTTATAATTATTTAAACATAATTACCTTCTTTGAAAGTATACGAGAATATATGTTGCTTAATCCATGTTAATATATGTTTTATATTTTAATTAATTGTTTTTTTTTTAGAGTTTGTTGTTTTTTCCGATCTAAAACATAGCAACATTTATTAATTAATTTACAACTTTTTCTTAAACTTAATATATATAGTGCATGTAAAATTACTATGTTGTTCCATAACATAGTGAACTGAGTACACAATTTTCAAACATAAATTATTTGAATATATTTAATTAAAATATACCCCATCTATTGATTGGCAATACAATTCTTTCGATTTTCGCAATGCTTTTAAATGATGAAAAGCGAAATAACTTTCTTGCCAATCTATATATATCGATGCACTTCTGCCATCGATTCTAAAGCATTTTTATTCCAATTTAAAATAACATCTTTGATTTAGAATGAATAAATTCAATAAAGGCTGTTTGACAGTTTCATGACTGACATGATTTTTCTTTAAAAACGGCACCAAATGTTAAAAGAAGTAATGGTAGATAATTTCCAAATGTTAAACAGAAGTAATAGTAATTTTTTCCAAATAATAAAAGAAGTGATAGTAATAGTAGGAAACAAATCTGGGAAACATGGGGAATGAGACAGAACCTCAAATTTCAGAAGTTCAGTTCTGAGTTTGACTTCTGAAAGGAGTTCCTGGGTTTCATGGAGTAAAGAATTTTCGATTCAACCAAAACTGGTTTTGACGTCAACAATTTCTAATGCACAATATCAATTTGTTGGGGCCTGAATGACCGGAGTGACCAGCGCTCTGGCGCTCGGTACCACAGACTTCGGGTTCAAGTACCGGTGGGGGTCATGGATGTTTGTAGTTGTTTGCAATTCACTTTAAACAGTAGGTCCCGGTCTAACAGGATCGTAGAGCGTTGCGGTATTGTTACTCCGCATCCGTAACTTATGTTCAAGTTACACACCCTCCTGGATGGTGCTAAGTGAGTAACGTCGGTGCAGCGCTTGTCTCAAGACATCGAAGACAATTGTCTAAGTGTTTGGCAGCTGCATTAGAACAAACGCAAAAAATATCAATTTATTGACTGTAATACTATCAAGTAATGTTTTGACCTATTATTACGAAACAGTGATGGCTTACTCCTCTTTATTTCTATCAAATTGTCCCCATTGTCTTCTATGGATGTAAGCTTTTATTTGGGCTTTCTGACTGAAATCTAGAATACTGTACCCCTGAGGCAATTGCCAATCTTGCAACCCGGAATATTTCGCCAATGTTCCACCCATATTTTTAGGGTTACAATATTGTAACTTTAATTAAACGAACAATATAACTACTATTTTAGTGTTACTTTGATTATTTGTTGTAGAATTTTTTTTTATAGTAAATAAAAACAGAAATATATATTCTTTTAAATAGTTATTCAATAAATTATTGATTATTCCGGGATTCTTCTTATAATGTATTGAATACTCTCGGAAAAAAAAATTTACTTTTTAATTTTAGAACGTTAGCTCACGGTGAAAACGCCATTCGAACGCAATAAATCTTTCTGTGGTTTTGTGAGGATTCTTTTTAATGTTGGTAACCGTTACTTGAATTCCAGCGGAAAATATTAACATTTTAATTTCAGAACGTCAGTTCAACGAAAAAAAAGACCACTGGAACAGGTTAAATTTTCCTGCGGTTTTGGGAAGTTGCTCTTGTTTTTCTTCATTCAATTGATATGGCTATGCAAGGATTTTTCGTGAGCAATAAGATAATTTTCGCCTTCAACAAAAAATATAATCAGAATAGCATGTAATTCTCTAATACTTCTTTTTAAATATCTTATCATTCGAATTCAGTATCGTAAACGACGTGAAATATTTTTTTTTTTTTTCATAATAGAAAAAAAATTGGCGTATTAACAAATAATTTTATCGTAATATCGATTATTATCATTGTTAAAATGATACATTCTTGTGAGCTACAAAATAAAATTCCACATAATAATTTGACGTTAAAGCGATAAAATGCGGCGTAAAAAGCAATTTAGGAATAAAATTTTGACAAAATAGTTATATATTGTGGCGATAAATCGATAACATTTGTTGTAGAAGTAAATTATTGAAATTTTGAAATAATAATGATAAATTTTGGTGATAAATAAATATAATTTGGCTTAAAGGCAATGTAGGCATATATTTTTGAACGTAATAGTGTTAAAATTTGCTGTTAAAGCGATAATATTTGGGTAAAAAAGAACTTTAGGATGGCTTATGGCTTAAAAGTAATTTAAAAATAAATTTCGCTTAGTGAAACCATTTGGAGATAAAGCGATAAATTTTGGCGTAAAAGCTTTTTAGGGATAAAATTTTGGCAGGATAGCGATATTTGGCTTTAAAGTGATAAAATTTGGCGTAAAAAGGAATTTAAGAAATAAAATTTGACATAATAGCTGTATGGCTACTAATGTTGGCGTAATAGCGAGTTTTGGCGAAATTGCTTTCGAACCGATCACGGTATCCATTTTGTTTGTATATTTGGCAATTTGGCATCCTTGAAATGGATTTTGGCGTAATATCATTTTACCGTGAAAACTAACTGTGATGTTCTTTATTATGTTTACTTGGCGACGTGGCATCCTGGTGATGCATTTGGCACAAAGGGATTTACCGCTTTCATCCAACCACTGTGCTGATTGTCATATAATATCCATTTTTTTCCATCACAAGTAATGACGGGATCTAAAAAGAAACAATTTCTTTGCCGAATACTGAATAATGTGTAAATTAGCAAGCGTTGCAATTTCTGCCAACTCATGTGGAACCAATTTGTATATTTTTTATCCTTCCAAACGCTGTAATGTCTCGAATCAGTTGCTATGTTTACACCGAGATCAACAGCATGTTCTCTAACAGTTATTGTAGGATTAGCCTCAACGTTTGCTTTTAGAGCAACCTTACAGAGGAGGTTTTCACATCTTCCACGGGTTCATTTTCAATCATCGTATCTCCTATTTTAATTATTTATAACATCGTCTCACCGTGGTTGCATTAGCTGCATTATCCCCAAATACAGCATAAATCTTTCATGTTACGTGAATATAAGAACTTCCAATGCGTATAGAGCATACAGAAAAATAAAATCAGTATTTTTTTGTCCATTTTTTATCTGAAATTTTCCTAAAATGTACAAAATTACATACACATATAATACTGGTGAGCTTTTATTAGACAATTAGAAAATAAGCAATAAAATGATATAAAACACTTTTATTTGACTTCCTACTGGCAGATATATATTTTATAAGTCACCGACTAATACTGAAAACATTTTATTTTATGTAGAACAAAAAATAAGCACCCGTTAAGTATGAAACAGATGACCTACGGGTGAGCTTTGAAAACGTTAAATTTAAGTCATTTTTAGACAATAAGCAATAAAATGATATAAAACACTCTTATTTAACTTAATACCGGTAGATATATATTTTATAGATCGCCGACTAATACTAAAACATTTTATTTTATGTAGAACATCAAAATAAGTAGCCGTTCAAGCGAATATTAATGAAAAATAATAAAACAATAAATTAAAAAAAAAAAATTGTGTATTGTAGGGAAGAAAAGCCTGTATATTCGAATGTTATTCTCTCCATCTCTATGAACATATTTTAAAACGTATTTATTGCTTTGCCGAAAATTTTGATAATGGTGATGTTTTTATTTTACAGGAAACTGATAATCTGACCTGCCTTGTGTAACGACAATCTTGATCTCGGACGTAAATAAATTTTTACAAATCCAATCCATTTTTTTCCGTTCAAGTATGACACAGATGGCCTGCTGGTGAGCTTTGAAAAACTTTCAATTTAAACCATTTTATAATAATATGCCATAGGAGCTGGTTTTTACATTAAAATCTAAAATATTTGGATAGTTGTTTCCGATTAGCCTATAAAGAAATTAAAACGAGAATGGTTTATAATTAACAATTAATTTGAAACAAAAATAATTAATTTATTTTGCCAAAAGAAATCGAATTTTTATACGGAGGTAAATAACAGCAAAAAACTTTATAAATACAGTTATTCTTGATTTATTCGAAAAAGAAATTCTAGCAGAAAGTTTTTAATTCAATTACAATTTTTACGTTTCAGCTACAATTCTTTACATTTTCATTTCAGCTTGAATTGTGGGAAAGAAAGTCACTGCAGGTTAAAGATTTCTTTATAAATCACAACAAATTATCGATTTTTAAAATTCAAGTATTGTCATTTTTAACAAGAATTTTCAGCTATATGCAAAGAAATTATCTTTATTTTAACTTCGGCAGGAATGGTGTTGAGCAAAGATCAGCAAATTCATTTTATACCAAGAAAAAATTATACTTTTCAGAAATCAAATTATTTTTTATATGGGAAAAGATCATTTCCAGGTGGAGCAATGATTGATGTGAAAGTTCCAAATAGAATACTTATTTCCTCTTCTTCTGGGACAATGTGGAACAAAAGAAAAAAAAAAGAAGATTGACGATATTTTTTACATCAAAGTATAAAATCGTTTTTCTTTACATTCAGTTATCCTTGCCATACTGGAAGCGGCCTGATAGACAATTGCCAAGTACTCTGGATTTTGGTATCAGAGGCTTTAGATTCGAATACTGGCAGTGGCATGAAAGTGTGTTAGTGGTTCGAAATCAACGTTAAACTGTAGGATCCGGTCTCATTATTCTGAAGTGTGCATAAAAGGAGAGTAGAGCGATAGTCCACATAGGAAAAAGAGAATTTCAAAGTAGAAGGAAGTAATATGTCCACCATTTCTTTTTAATTTAACTACTGTTGAAATCAAATGAACTGAACCAACTGCAAATCGGCCAATCTCTTTTCTACAGGGACAAATAATCGCTGATTAAATCCAGGTACTCATGTCTTATCAGAAAACGGTTTTTATACGGAAGAAAATATTCGTTTTTTAAATCTAGTTACTGATGTCATAATAAACAACAAGGAGGCTGGCGGAAAAATCTTTTATAGAGGAGAAAATAACTTTTCTATATTCAGATACTGATGTCTAATTCGACAAAAGAAGCCTGGCGGCATTTTTCTCTACATGCGAAAATAATCGTTTTTAAATCCAGGAACTGGCGTCTTATTCGAAAACGAGGAGGTTGGAGGCCATTTCTTTTTAAATACAAAAATAATCGTTTTATATCCAGTAACTGCCGTCTTATTCGAAAACGAGGAGGTTGGAGGCAATTTCTTTTTAAATACAAAAATAATCGTTTTGTAACCAGTAACTGGCGTCTTATTCGAAAACGAGGAGGTTGGAGGCCAATTCTTTTTTAAATACAAAAATAATCGTTTTATATCCAGTAACTGGCGTCTTATACGAAAAACGAGGAGGTAGGGAGGCCAAACCTTTTTAAATACAAAAAATAAACGTTTTTATAACCAGTAACTGGCGTCTTATACGAAAACGAGGAGGTTGGAGGCCATTCCTTTTTTTTTAAATACAAAAATAATCGTTTTATAACCAGTAACTGGCGTCTTATTCGAAAACGAGAAGAGGTTATAGGCCAATTCTTTTTTAAACAGAAATAATCGTTTTATAACCAGCAACTGGTTTATACGAAAACGAGGAGTTTGAGGCCATTTTTTTTAAATACAAAATAATCGTTTTAATACCAGTAACTGGCGTCTTATTCGAAAACGAGGAGGTTGGAGGCAATTTCTTTTAAATACAAAAATAATCGTTTTATATCCAGTAACTGGCGTCTTATTCGAAAACGAGGAGGTTGGAGGCAATTTCTTTTTAAATACAAAAATAATCGTTTTATAACCAGTAACTGGCGTCTATACGAAAACGAGGAGGTTGGAGGCCAATTCTTTTTAAATACAAAATAAACGTTTTATAACCAGTAACTGGCGTCTTATACGAAAACGAGGAGGTTGGAGGCCATTCCTTTTTAAATACAAAAATAATCGTTTTATAACCAGTAACTGGCGTCTTATTCGAGAAAACGAAGAGGTTATAGGCCACTTCTTTTAAACAGAAATAATCGTTTTATAACCAGCAACTGGCATCTTATACGAAAACGAGGAGAGTTTGGAGGCCATTTTTTAAATACAAAAATAATCGTTTTAATACCAGTAACTGGCGTCTTATTCGAAAACGTGGAGGTTGGAGGCCATTTCTTTTTTAAATACAAAAATAATCGTTTTATAACCAGTAATTGGCGTCTTAATCTAAAACTTGAGGTTGGAGGCAATTTCTTTTTTTAAATACAAAAATTATCGTTTTATAACCAGTAACTGGCGTCTCAATCGTAAGCGAGGAGGTTGGAGGCCATTTCTTTTTTAAATACAAAAATAATCGTTTGATATCCAGAAACTGGTGTTTTTATTCTTAAATGAGGTGCATGGAGGAAATAATGTACTGATACAATTATTACATTTACCTTCGAACGAAGATGTCTAAAGGGCAACGAATATACTAGCATAACCCATTTTAAGAAAATAACCTTTAAAAATCGTTTTATATCCAGTTACTCGATACTTTCAGCAGTGGCAATTAAATGCATGTACAAGTTTCAAAATTTTCAGTATTCTAAAAAACAAATAATCGTAATAATTCCTTCTTCAGCAATTGAACCAGTGGTGGGATTTACCTAATATTCAAATTTTAACGGTTTTCTTTTATTTGAATGAGTTTTTTCCCCCAAAAGGTTTTGGAATTGTAGAAAATGCTACATGATGTTGATAAAGGAAAGTTCTTTACAGCTTGAAATATTGCTTCCCTTTTTACATAGATAAATTGAATTAAAGAATATTTGCTGTCATCAAGTCAACATTTTTTTGATATATATAAAAAATATAATTTTAGATGTGGTTTTTTTCCTGCGGTATTTTAACGTCATCTATAATATTTACTGTGTCCTGTGATTACTAATTGCTTTTGCCCAAATATTAAGTAGCAGTGATCGATACAATGTATGAATAGTGAACTCGGCATAATTTGTTTTTATTATACCTAGATGCATAGTATACAGAAGGATAACATATTCTAATATTTATTAAAGTGCGTAAAAATGTGGAAATTTTTTTCTAAATTAAAAAAAAAAAAACAACTGCAAAATAAAATTAAATTATGCTGTATAGATACTCCTACAAAAAGGCAGAGGCAGCTTTTTATTATGAAATACATTTGTGGAGTAAAGATTTCTGCAAAAGTACATTTAGCAAGGATAATATGCATATTGAGTTTCAGCTTTTCTCTAGTATTTCACAATGCATAATGTTTGTTTGATTGTTAAACTTTGAACCCGTAGTTCTCAATTTCTTCATAAATTTTGTAATCCATTAATTTATACTGGTTTTTATTTGCAATCTAAGTTAGACAGGCTATCTTGGGTGGAAACTCTCTTAACAATTTAAGCATAATAAAGCATTTAAAATGTATTTAATTTCAAAAACTTGCAGGTTATAATTTATTTCGTTTTTAATATGCAGTTCAACATTTTAAATCTCGGTTTTATGCCTCAAGCATTCTAAACAATAACCACATGTCAATTGCGACATATATAAACAGAAGAAACAAAAAAGCACGTTGAAAACCATTAAACATTTTGATTATTAAATTTTTTTTTTTTTGTAAGGACTAAATGTAAATTCAGTATCAAATTTTTTTTTTTATATTATAATGCATAAGGTCCATAAGTATGATAATAGATGATGATGAAAGCGATACATTTATTTAGTTTTAAAAAATCAAGATCCTGATATTAACGCGCGTCTTGCAATATTTACATTAACATATGGACTCCCAATAACAAAGCTCTCCTTAATTAGAAAGCAATTTAATTACAGGTTGATGCAAAAAGAACTATGGAGATTAGATCGCCCTCTCCGCCTCTATGATTTGTTTTAAATCTGAAATAATTTAGTTCAGTTTTATAAATAGTTGCTTGAATTGGCACTGAAAATATTACTCATCTATCAGAATCATTAATGTTTTTAAATATATGAATTTACAAAACTTATTTCAATATCTTTAAAAAAGTCATATTCTTGTATGTCCGCGAGTTTTGCAATAATTGGCATTTGCTAACAGATGGTCCTATCAATACCTCTTCAGTAAATGAAATTATTGCTTACCATTCAATATCATTGATTTTTAAATACATGAATTTTATGAACATATTTCTATAGTTTTAAAAGCCAGATCCTGATATTTTCGACAGTTTTTCCTTATTTATATTAATAAGGTGGATCTCCCCAATAGTTCCAGCTCTCCTTAATTAGAGCAATTTAATTACAGGTTGATGCAAAAGGACTATGGGTATAAGATCCTTCTCTCTCACTCCCTCTATAATTTTTTTCAAAATTTTATAATTTCATTCAGTTTTATAAATCATTTTAATAATTTTAATTTATTTCTTTCTTGAATTGGCATTGAAAATATTGCTCATCATTTAAAATATTCAATCATTTTTATAAATATAAATATTACAAAATATATATCAATAGCTTTAAAAAGTCAGATCCTGATAGTTTAGCGAGTTTTGCCCGATTTACCTTAATAGATGTAAATTCCTCATAGCTCCAGCACCTAGCACCTAGAGCCAACGTAAAATATGAATTATAAATGTAATAAAATTTATACTCAGAGTCAAATATTCAATAAAACAGTATCATAACCTTCAGAATATGTGATATTCAATATTTCTCCTCAATTTCCACATTGCAGTAATGAGTAAATAGTGGTCAACTTATATTATTTTTAATTTTATATGGAAGGATTTATTACAGGGATACAGTAAATACCATGTTCCTAGGAAAAACTTCCCACTAAAAGCAATAGCATGCATTAAATGTCAGAATCATCCATTTCTTCTGTTCAGAATGATACGAAATAGCAAAGAGTAACTGGTAGTTGTGATTTTTTTTGACGAATTATTTGGTACTGGCAAAAAAAAATCATTTGAATACTGATATTCCGTAGAAAAAAAAAGAAAATATTCTTTGTAAGCTT
Organism: Caerostris extrusa; assembly: GCA_021605095.1. NCBI lineage: Eukaryota > Metazoa > Arthropoda > Arachnida > Araneae > Araneidae > Caerostris > Caerostris extrusa. The sequence continues at coordinate 25,990 of BPLR01015861.1, forward strand.
TGGCGAAAATGAAAGAACCGACTTTAATCTAGGCAGTGACATAATAAATATAGGGTGACTCTTTCTTATTCTTGGTATAGAAGAACTCCCTACAGTAGCAAGCAAATATTTTTAATATACAATCACTCATATGTTTCATAGAGGACAGAAAAATCCAATTGAAGATGAGAAACGAATCAAATATCAATCTTTCCCATACTTCATGCATCATAATTCAACCATATGTAACTGATAGTAAAATAGTTTCTACAAAAAAACCCCATAATTTTAAAAAATGTTCCTTTAGCTATCAACACAGCTTGTTAAGATTCAGTGACTATTTTGAAACTAAAGAAATAATTACAGACCAATCCATCAAATCTAATTATTACCGCCTTTTTAGGAGAAATATATTGTTTTCAATACAGAGGTATTCAATCTAAGAGTTTTTTAATGCAAACAAGACAAACCAACAGCAAACGTCGACTTTAATTAGCATACTATTTTCTTCTCTACAAATATGTATTCAACAATGGGTACAATAGGTCAACCAATTCCTTTTCTACTAATACAAAAAAATCGTTTATTAAATCCAGCTAGTCATGATTTATACGAAACAACGGAGGTTGGAGGCAATTTTTTTATACTGGAGAAAATAATCATTTTTATATCCAGTTACTGGCCTTTTTCGAAAACGTGGAGGTTGGAGGCCATTTTTATACCGAAGAAAATAATCGTTTTTATATCCAGTTACTGGTGTCATTTTCGAAGACGTGGAGGTTGGAGGAAATTTTTATACCAAAGAAAATAATCTTTTCTTTTATATCAGTTATTGGTGTCATTTTCCGAAGACGAGAGATTGGAGGCAATTTTTATGAAAAAATAATCCTTTCTTTCATCCTTTTTCGAAGACATGGAGTTTGGAGGTCTTTTCTTTATACCGAAGAAAATAATCTTTTTTAATATCCAGTTAGTGGTGTCCTTTTCGAAGACGTGGAGGTTGGAGGCCATTTCTTATACAAAAAGAAAATAATCGTTTTTTATATCCAGTTTACTGGTGTCCTTTCGAAGACGTGGAGGTTGGAGGCCAATTTTTTATACCGAAGAAAATAATCGTTTTTATATCCAGTTGCTGGTGTCCTTTTCGAAACGAGGAGGTTGGAGGTCATTTTTTATACTGAAGAAAATAATCTTTTTATATCAGTTACTGGTGTCCTTTTCGAAGACGTGGAGGTTGGAGGCCTTTTTATACCGAAGAAAATAATCTTTTTTTATATCCAGTTACTGGTGTCATTTTCGAAGACGTGGAGGTTGAGGTTTTTTTTTATACGAAGAAAATAAACGTTTTTTACATCCAGTTACTGGTGTCCTTTTCGAAGACGTGGAGGTTGGAGGTCTTTTTATACCGAAGAAAAATAATCTTTTTTACGCAGAAAAAAATAATTTTAATATCCAGTTACTGGTGTCTTTTCGAAGAACGTGGAGGTTGGAGGAAATTTTTTATACCGAAGAAAATAATCGTTTTTTATATCCAGTTACTGGTGTCCTTTTCGAAGACGTGGAAGTTGAAGGCCTTTTTTATCGAAGGAAAATAATCGTTTTTATATCCAGTTACTGGTGTCCTTTTCGAAGACGTGGTGGTTGGAGGTCTTTTTTTATACCGAAAAAAATAACGTTTTTTATATCCAGTTACTGGTGTCATTTTCGAAGACGAGGAGGTTGGAGGAAATTTTTATACCGAAGAAAATAATCGTTTTTTATATCCAGTTATTGGTGTCCTTTTCGAAGACGAGGAGGTTGAAGGCCCTTTTATACCGAAGAAAATAATTTTTTTATATCCAGTTACTGGTGTCCTTTTCGAAGACGAGGAGTTTTGGAGGCCTTTTTTATACCGAAGAAAATAATCTTTTTTTATATCCAGTTACTGGTGTTCTTTTGAAGACGTGGAGGTTGGAGGTCTTTTTTATACCGAAGAAAATAATCTTTTTTTTATATCCAGTTAACTGGTGTCCTTTTCGAAGACGTGGAGGTTGAAGGACATTTTTATACCGAAGAAAATAATCGTTTTTTATATCCAGTTACTGGTGTCCTTTTTCGAAGACTAGGAGGTCGGAGGACTTTTTTATACCGAAGAAAATAATCGTTTTTTATATCCAGTTACTGGTGTCCTTTTCGAAGACGCCGAGGTTAGAGGACATTTTTATACCAAAGAAAATAATCTTTTTTATATCCAGTTACTGGTGTCCTTTTCGAAGACGTGGAGGTTGGAGGTCATTTTTTATACGTGGAGGATGAAAGAAAACAATCTTTTTAATATCCAGTTACTGGTGTCATTTTCGAAGACGTGGAGGTTGGAGGAAATTTCTTATACCGAAGAAAATAATCGTTTTTATATCCAGTTATTGGTGTCATTATCGAAAACGTGGAAGTTGTTGAGGACATTTTTATACCGAAGAAAATAATCGTTTTTATATCCAGTTACTGGTGTCTTTTCGAAGACGTGGAGGTTGGAGGTCTTTTATACCATTTTTTATACCGAAGAAAATAATCTTTTTATATCCAGTTACTGGTGTCCTTTTCGAAGACGAGGAGGTTGGAGGTTTTTTTTATACCGAAGAAAATAATCGTTTTTATATCCAGTTACTGGTGTCCTTTTTCGAAGACGTGGAGGTTGGAGGTCTTTTTTATACCGAAGAAAATAATCTTTTTAATGGCCAGTTACTGGTGTCTTTTTCGAAGACGTGGAGGTTGGAGGTCTTTTTTATACCGAAGAAAATAATCTTTTTAATATCCAGTTACTGGTGTCCTTTTTCGAAGACGAGGAGGTTGGAGGTCTTTTTTATACCGAAGAAAACAATCTTTTTAATATGCAGTTACTGATGTCCTTTTCGAAGACGTGGAGGTTGGGGGTCTTTTTATACCGAAGAAAATAATCGTTTTTATATCCAGTTACTTGTGTCTTTTTCGAAGACGTGGAGGTTGGAGGTCTTTTTTATACCGAAGAAAATAATCTTTTTTAATATTCAGTTACTGGTGTCTTTTTCGAAGACGTGGAGGATGGAGGTCTTTTTTTTATACGGAAGAAAACAATCTTTTTTAATATCCAGTTACTGGTGTCATTTTTTCGAAGACGTGGAGGTTGGAGGAAATTTTTTATACTGAAGAAAATAATCGTTTTTATATCCAGTTATTGGTGTCCTTTTCGAAGACGTGGAGGTATACCGAAGAAAATAATCTTTTTTATATCCAGTTACTGGTGTCCTTTTCGAAGAAAGGTCGAGGTCTTTTTTATACCAAAGAAAATAATTTTTAATCCAGTTACTGGTGTCATTTTCGAAGACGTGGAGGTTGGAGGAAATTTTTATACCAAAGAAAATAATCGTTTTTTTAGTTATATCCAGTTACTGGTGTCCTTTTCGAAGACGGGAGGTCGGAGGTCTTTTTATACCGAAGAAAATAATCTTTTTTAATAGCCAGTTACTGGTGTTCTTTCCGAAGACGAGGAGGTTGGAGGTCTTTTTTATACCGAAGAAAATAATCTTTTTAATATGAAGTCACTGGTGTCCTTTCGAAGACGTGGAGGTTGGAGGTCTTTTTTATACCGAAGAAAATAATCGTTTTTATCCATTACTGGTGTCCTTTTGAAGACGAGGAGGTTACCTTTTTATACCGAAGAAAATAAGTTTTTAATATCCAGTTACTGGTGTTCTTTTCGACGACGTGGAGGATGGACTTTTTTATACCGAAGAAAATAATCGTTTTTAATATCCAGTTACTGGTGTCCTTTTCGAAGACGAGGAGGTTGAGGTCTTTTTTTATACTAAAGAAAATAATCTTTTTAATATACGAGTTACTGGTGAAGAAAATAATCGAAAAAAATTTCTTTATATCCAGTTACTGGTGTCCTTTTCGAAGACGTGGAGTTTGGAGGTCATTTTTTATACCGAGAAAATAATCTTTTTAATATCCAGTTACTGGTGTCATTTTCGGAGACGTGGAGGTTAGAGGACATTTCTTATACAAAAGAAAATAATCGTTTTTTATATCCAGTTACTGGTGTTTTTCGAAGATGGGAGGTTGGAGGCCTTTTTTTATACCGAAGAAAATAATCATTTTTTATATCCAGTTATTGGTGTCCTTTTCGAAGACGTGGAGGTTGGAGGCCCTTTTTATACCGAAGAAAATAATCGTTTTTTATATCCAGTTACTGGTGTCCTTTTCGAAGACGTGGAGGTTGGAGGTCTTTTTTTATACCGAAGAAAATAATCGTTTTTAATATCCAGTTACTGGTGTCTTTTCGAAGACGTGGAGGTTGGAGGTCTTTTTTTTTTTATACCGAAGAAAATAATGTTTTTATATCCAGTTACTGGTGTCCTTTTTTGGAGGTTGGAGGTCCTTTATTATACCGAAGAAAACAATCTTTTTAATATCCAGTTACTGTGTCATTTTCGAAGAATGGAGATTTTAGGTCCTTTTTTATACCGAAGAAAATAGTGGGCAGAAAATAATTTTTTATCCAGTTATTGGTTCCTTATCGAAGACGTGGTTTGGTGCCCTTTTCGAAGACGTGGAGGTTAGAGGACATTTCTTATACAAAATAAAATAATCGTTTTTTATATCCGTTTACTGGTGTCTTTTTTTTTCGAAGATGAGGATGTTGGAGGCCCTTTTTTATACCGAAGAAAATAATCGTTTTTTATATCCAGTTACTGGTGTCCTTTTCGAAGACGAGGAGGTTGGAGGTCTTTTTTTATACCGAAGAAAATAATCTTTTTAATAGCCAGTTACTGGTGTTCTTTCCGAATACGAGGAGGTAGGAGGTTTTTTTTATACCGAAGAAAATAATCATTTTAATATGCAGTCATTGGTGTCCTTTTCGAAGACGAGGAGGTTGGAGGCCTTTTTTATACCGAAGAAAATAATCGTTTTTTATGTCCAATTACTGGTGTCCTTTCCGAAGACGAGGAGGTGGGAGGTCTTTTTTTATACCGAAGAAAATAATCTTTTTAATTGCAGTTACTGGTGTCCTTTTCGAAGACGTGGAGGTTGGAGGTCTTTTTTATACCGAAGAAAATAATCGTTTTTTATATCCAGTTACTGGTGTCTTTTTTGAAGACGAGGAGGTGGGAGGAATTTTTATACCGAAGAAAATAATCTTTTCAGTGTGCAATTACTGGTGTCCTTTTCGAAGACATGGAGGTCTGAGGTCTTTTTTATACCGAAGAAAATAATCTTTTTAATAACCAGTTATTGGTGTCCTTTTCGACGACGTGGAGGTTGGAGGTCTTTTTTATACCGAAGAAAACAATCTTTTTATATCCAGTTACTGGTGTCTTTTCGAAGACGTGGAGGTTGGAGGAAATTTTTATACTGAAGAAAATAATCGTTTTTATATCCAGTTATTGGTGTCCTTTTCGAAAACGTGGAGTTGAGGCATTTTTATACCGAAGAAAATAATCGTTTTTTATATCCAGTTGCTGGTGTCATTTTCGAAGACGTGGAGGTTGGAGGACATTTCTTATACTGAAGAAAATAATCGTTTTTTATATCCAGTTACTGGTGTATTTTCGAAGACGTGGAGGTTGGAGGTCTTTCATAGCGAAGAAAATAATGTTTTTAATATCCAGTTGCTGGTGTCATTTTCGAAGACGTGGAGGTTAGAGGACATTTTTATACAATAGAAAATAATCGTTTTTTATATCCAGTTACTGGTGTCCTTTTCGAAGACGTGGAGGTTGGACAGGTCTTTTTTATACCGAAGAAAACAATCTTTTTTAATATCCAGTTACTGTTGTCATTTTCGAAGAATTGGAGATTTTAGGTCCTTTTTTATACCGAAGAAAATAATTTTTTTTTTATCCAGTTATTGGTGTCCTTTTCGAAGACGTGGAAGTTGAAGGCCCTTTTCGAAAACGTGGAGGTTAGAGGACATTTCTTATACAAAATAAAATAATCGTTTTTTATATCCGTTTACTGGTGTCATTTTCGAAGATGAGGATGTTGGATGCCCTTTTTATACCGAAGAAAATAATCTTTTTTATATCCAATTACTGGTGTCCTTTACGAAACGAGGACGTTGGAGGTCTTTTTTTTTATACCGAAGAAAATAATCTTTTTAATAGCCAGTTACTGGTGTTCTTTCCGAATACGAGGAGGTAGGAGGTCTTTTTTATACCGAAGAAAATAATCATTTTAATATGCAGTCATTGGTGTCCTTTTCGAAGACGTGGAGGTTGGGGTCTTTTTTATACCGCAGAAAATAATCGTTTTTTATAAGCAGTTACTGGTGTCCTTTTTGAAGACGAGGAGGTGGGAGGACCTTTTTTATACCGAAGAAAATAATCTTTTCAGTGTGCAATTACTGGTGTCCTTTTCGAAGACATGGATGTCTGAGGTCTTTTTATACCGAAGAAAATAATCTTTTTAATTACCAGTTATTGGTGTCCTTTCCGACGATGTGGAGGATGGAGGTCTTTTTTTATACCGAAGAAAACAATCTTTTTAATATCCAGTTACTGGTGTCATTTTCGAAGACGTGGAGGTTGAGGAAATTTCTTATACTGAAGAAAATAATCGATTTTTATATCCAGTTATTGGTGTCCTTATCGAAAACGTGGAAGTTTAAGGCAATTTTTTATACCGAAGAAAATAATCGTTTTTTATATCCAGTTGCTGGTGTCATTTTCGAAGACGTGGAGGTTAGAGGACATTTCTTATACCAAAGAAAATAATCGTTTTTTATATCGAGTTACTGGTGTCCTTTTCGAAGACGTGGAGGTTGGAGGTCTTCCTTCATAGCGAATAAAATAATGTTTTTAATATCCAGTTGCTGGTGTCATTTTCGAAGACGTGGAGGTTAGAGGACATTTTTATACAAAAGAAAATAATCGTTTTTTATATCCAGTTACTGGTGTCCTTTTCGAAGACGTGGAGGTTGGAGGTCTTTTTTTATACCGAAGAAAACAATCTTTTAATATCCAGTTACTGTTGTCATTTTCGAAGAATTGGAGATTTTAGGTCCTTTTTTATACCGAAGAAAATAGTGGGTTTTTTTATCCAGTTATTGGTTTCCTTTTCGAAGACGTGGAAGTTGAAGGCCCTTTTCGAAAACGTGGAGGTTAGAGGACATTTCTTAAACAAAATAAAATAATCGTTTTTTATATCCGTTTACTGGTGTCATTTTCGAAGATGAGGATGTTGGAGGCCCTTTTTTATACCGAAGAAAATAATCGTTTTTATGTCCAATTACTGGTGTCCTTTCCGAAGACGAGGAGGTGTCTTTTTTTTATACCGAAGAAAATAATCTTTTTTAATAGCCAGTTACTGGTGTTCTTTCCGAATACGAGGAGGTAGGAGGTCTTTTTATACCGAAGAAAATAATCATTTTAATATGCAGTCATTGGTGTCCTTTTCGAAGACGTGGAGGTTGGGGGTCTTTTTATACCGCAGAAAATAATCGTTTTTTATAAGCAGTTACTGGTGTCCTTTTTGAAGACGAGGAGGTGGGAGGACCTTTTTATACCGAAGAAAATAATCTTTTCAGTGTGCAATTACTGGTGTCCTTTTCGAAGACATGGAGGTCTGAGGTCTTTTTTTATACCGAAGAAAATAATCTTTTTAATTACCAGTTATTGGTGTCCTTTCCGACGACGTGGAGGATGGAGGTCCTTTTTTATACCGAAGAAAACAATCTTTTTTAATATCCAGTTACTGGTGTCATTTTCGAAGACGTGGAGGTTGGAGGAAATTTCTTATACTGAAGAAAATAATCGATTTTTATATCCAGTTATTGGTGTCCTTTATCGAAAACGTGGAAGTTTAAGGCAATTTTTATACCGAAGAAAATAATCGTTTTTATATCCAGTTGCTGGTGTCATTTTCGAAGACGTGGAGGTTAGAGGACATTTTTATACCAAAGAAAATAATCGTTTTTTATATCGAGTTACTGGTGTCCTTTTCGAAGACGTGGAGGTTGGAGGTCTTCCTTCATAGCGAATAAAATAATGTTTTTAATATCCAGTTGCTGGTGTCATTTTCGAAGACGTGGAGGTTAGAGGACATTTTATACAAAAGAAAATAATCGTTTTTTATATCCAGTTACTGGTGTCCTTTTCGAAGACGTGGAGGTTGGAGGTCTTTTTTTATACCGAAGAAAACAATCTTTTTAATATCCAGTTACTGTTGTCATTTTCGAAGAATTGGAGATTTTAGGTCCTTTTTTATACCGAAGAAAATAGTGGGTTTTTTATCCAGTTATTGGTTTCCTTTTCGAAGACGTGGAAGTTGAAGGCCCTTTTCGAAGACGTGGAGGTTAGAGGACATTTCTTAAACAAAATAAAATAATTTTTTTTATATCCGTTTACTGGTGTCATTTTCGAAGATGAGGATGTTGGAGGCCCTTTTTTATACCGAAGAAAATAATCGTTTTTTATGTCCAATTACTGGTGTCCTTTCCGAAGACGACTGGGAGGTGAGGCTGGAGGTTTTTTTATACCGAAGAAAATAATCTTTTTAATTGCAGTCACTGGTGTCCTTTTCGAAGACGTGGAGGTTGGGGGTCTTTTTTTATACCGCAGAAAATAATCGTTTTTTATAAGCAGTTACTGGTGTCCTTTTGAAGACGAGGAGGTGGGAGGACCTTTTTATACCGAAGAAAATAATCTTTTCAGTGTGCAATTACTGGTGTCCTTTTCGAAGACATGGAGGTCTGAGGTCTTTTTTTATACCGAAGAAAATAATCTTTTTAATAACCAGTTATTGGTGTCCTTTCCGACGACGTGGAGGATGGAGGTCTTTTTTATACCGAAGAAAACAATCTTTTAATATCCAGTTACTGGTGTCATTTTCGAAGACGTGGAGGTTGGAGGAAATTTCTTATACCTGAAGAAAATAATCGATTTTTATATCCAGTTATTGGTGTCCTTTTCGAAAACGTGGAGGTTGGAGGTCTTCCTTCATAGCGAAGAAAATAATGTTTTTAATATACAGTTGCTGGTGTCATTTTCGAAGCCGCGGAGGTTAGAGGACATTTTTATACCAAAGAATATAACCGATTTTTATATGCAGACACTGGTGTACTTTTTGAAGACGTGGAGGTTGGAGGAAATTTCTTATACCGAAGAAAATAATCGTTTTTTATATCCAGTTACAGCTGTCCTTTTCGAAAACGAGAGATTTTAGGAACTTTTTTATACCGAAGAAAATAGTGGGTTTTTTTATCCAGTTATTGGTGTCCTTTTCGAAGACGTGGAAGTTGAAGGCCCTTTTTATACCGAAGAAAATAATCGTTTTAATATCCAGTTACTGGTGTCCTTTTCGAAGACGTGGAGGTTAGAGGACATTTCTTATACAAAAGAAAATAATTGTTTTTATATCCGTTTACTGGTGTCATTTTCGAAGACGAGGAGGTTGGAGGCCGTTTTTTATACCGAAGAAAATAATCGTTTTTATATCCAATTACTGGTGTCCTTTACGAAACGAGGACGTTGGAGGTCTTTTTTATACCGAAGAAAATAATCTTTTTAATAGCCAGTTACTGGTGTTCTTTCCGAAGACGAGGAGGTAGGAGGTCTTTTTTTATACCGAAGAAAATAATCTTTTTAATTGCAGTCACTGGTGTCCTTTTCGAAGACGTGGAGGTTGGGGGTCTTTTTATACCGCAGAAAATAATCGTTTTTTATAAGCAGTTACTGGTGTCCTTTTTGAAGACGAGGAGGTGGGAGGACCTTTTTATACCGAAGAAAATAATTTTTCAGTGTGCAGTTACTGGTGTCCTTTTCGAAGACATGGAGGTCTGAGGTATTTTTATACCGAAGAAAATAGTGGGTTTTTTTATCCAGTTATTTGTGTCCTTTTCGAAGACGTGGAAGTTGAAGGCTCTTTTCGACACGGAAGAAAATAATCTTTTTAATAACCAGTTATTGGTGTCCTTTTCGACGACGTGGAGGATGGAGGTCTTTTTTTTTATACCGAAGAAAACAAACTTTTTAATATCCAGTTACTGGTGTCATTTTCGAAGACGTGGAGGTTGGAGGAAATTTCTTATACTGAAGAAAATAATCGTTTTTATATCCAGTTATTGGTGCCCTTTTCGAAGACGTGGAAGTTGAAGGCCCTTTTTATACCGAAGGAAATAATCGTTTTTATATCCAGTTATTGGTGCCCTTTTCGAAGACGTGGAGGTAGGAGGAAATTTCTTATACCAAAGAAAATAATCGTTTTTTATGTCCAGTTATTCATGTCCTTTTCGAAAACGTGGAAGTATAAGGCAATTTTTATACCGAAGAAAATAATCGTTTTTATATCCAGTTGCTGGTGTCATTTTCGAAGACTTGGAGGTTAGAGGACATTTTTATACCAAAGAAAATAATCGTTTTTTATATCCAGTTATTGGTGTCCTTTTAGAAGACGTGGTAGGTTGGAGGTCTTTTTTATACCAAAGAAAATAATGTTCTTAATATCCAGTTACTGGTGTCATTTTCGAAGAAGTGGAGGTTGGAGGAAATTTCTTATACCGAAGAAAATAATCGTTTTTATATCCAGTTGTTGGTGTCATTTTCGAAGACGTGGAGGTTACAGGACATTTTTATACCAAAAGAAAATAATCGTTTTTTATATCCAGTTACTGGTGTCTTTTTAGAAGACGTGGAGGTTGGAGGTCTTTTTTATACCGAAGAAAACAATGTTTTTAATATCCAGTTACTGGTGTCATTTTTCGAAGAAGTGGAGGTTGGAGGAAATTATTTTCTTCCTTTTTCGATTATTTCGTTGGACGATTATTTTCTTCGGTATAAATAATCGTTTTTATATCCAGTTGCTGGTGTCATTTTCGAAGACTTGGAGGTTAGAGGACATTTTTATACCAAAGAAAATAATCTTTTTTATATCCAGTTATTGGTGTCCTTTTAGAAGACGTGGAGGTTGGAGGTCTTTTTTTTTATACCGAAGAAAACAATCTTTTTAATATCCAGTTACTGGTGTCATTTTCGAAGACGAGGAGATTTTAGGAACTTTTTTATACCGTAGAAAATAGTGGGTTTTTTTATCCAGTTATTGGTGTCCTTTTCGAAGGCGTGGAAGTTGAAGGCCCTTTTTATACCGAAGAAAATAATCGTTTTTTATATCCAGTTACTGGATGTCCGTTTCGAAGACGTCAGTTGAAGGCCCTTTTCGATACGGAAGAAAATAATCTTTTATATGCAGTTACTGGTATCTTTATCGAAACGTGGAGGTTAGAGTTCTTTTTATATACCGAAGAAAATAATCTTTTTATATCCAGTTACTGGTGTCATTTTCGAAGACGAGGAGATTTTGGAGGCCTTTTTATACCGAAAGAAAATAATCCTTTTTTATATCCAGTTACTGTTGTCCTTTTGAAAACGTGGACATGGAGGTCTTTTTTATACCGAAGAAAATAATCTTTTATATCCAGTTTGGTGTCATTTTCGAAGACGTGGAGGTTGGAGGACATTTTTATACCAAAAAGAAAAAAATAATTTTTTATATGCGTTTACTGGTGTCATTTTCGAAGACGAGGAGGTTGGAGGTCTTTTTTTATACCGAAGAAAATAATCGTTTTTTATATCCAGTTATTGGTGTCCTTTTCGAAGACGAGGAGGTTGGAGGCCCTTTTTATACCGAAGAAAATAATCATTTTTATATCCAGTCACTGGTGTCCTTTTCGAAGACGATGGAGGTAGGGAGGTCTTTTTTTATACCGAAGAAAATAATCTTTTTTATAACCAATTATTGGTGTCCTTTTCGACGACGTGGATGTTGGAGGAAATTTCTTATACTGATGAAAATAATCGTTTTTAATACCAGTTATTGGTGTCCTTTTCGAAGACGTGGAGGTTGGAGGTCTTTTTTTATACCGAAGAAAATAACCTTTTTTAATACCAGTTATTGGTGTCATTTTCGAAGACGTGGAGGTTGGAGGAAATTTTTATACCGAAGAAAACAATCTTTTTATATCCAGTTACTGGTGTCATTTTCGAAGACGTGGAGGTTGGAGGCCTTTTATACCGAAGAAAATAATCGTTTTTTATATCCAGTTGTTGTTGTCATTTTCAAAGTCGGGCAGGTTAGAGGTCATTTTTATACCAAAGAAAATAATCGTTTTTTTATATCCAGTTACTGGTGCCCTTTTCGAAGACGTGGAGGTCGGAGGAAATTTCTTATACCGAAAATAAAATAATCGTTTTTTATATCCAGTTACAGTGTCATTTTCGAAGACGAGGAGTTTTAGGCCGTTTTTTATACCGAAGAAAATAGTGGGTTTTTTTTATCCAGTTACTGGTGTCCTTTTGAAGACGTGGGGGTCGTGGAGGTTCTTTTTTATAACGAAGAAAATAAACTTTTTTAAAATCCTGTTACTGGTGTCATTTTCGAAGACGTGGAGGATGGAGGAAATTTCTTGTACCGAAAAATAATCGTTTTTTATATAAAGTTATTGCTTTGTCCATTTCGAAGACGTGGAAGTTGAAGGCCCTTTTCTATACCGAAGAAAATAATCGTTGGTGTCCTTTTTCGAAAACGTGGAGATTGAGCAATTTTTTATAGCAATACGTAATAGC
>BPLR01015862.1:0-58462 GCA_021605095.1 Caerostris extrusa
AAAATTGGTAATGATATGTATTCGAAAGTATGGAAATTATATTTCGTGCTATTATTATTTGCCAACAGATGGTGCTGCAGCATTTTCATCTTATATACCTTTCAAGCAATATCCATGAAAATTAGTATGCAAATGTATTGGAACATGGAGAATATACTCGCTATATATAATTTCTACAGTGCATTTTTTTTGCAGGACAACGTATGCCGGGTTCTGCTAATTAATAATATATTTGCTACATACAACGAAGTCAGGCTTTTAGTTATCTATGTAGTATTATTTTCCATAGCTGATTAACGATTCCGTTGTACTTTTGACAATAGGATAACTTTTATACGACCCCTGTTTGGTGTAACGTCTTCGTATAATCCTGCAGTGTTGATAGTTCGCATATAATTTTTAAAGTTATTATTATTTTTTTTATCAGATATTTTTCATGGGAAAAAAAAATACTTCTAGAAATTTTTAGTTTGCTTATTATTTATGACAACATGAACGATTATACATTTCTTAAAATTGTAAATGATTAATCTTACTTGAATACTTTTTATTCATTATAATTCTAATGCTAGTTTATCGGAAGCTCATTAAAATTTCAAAACGTAAGAGAGTTTTCTTTTTCATTACATTCGACTGCAACGCAATTAAAAATTTAGTTCGACTTTGATGCATACAGATAGCATAGTTGTATCCGGATGTAGTTGCATGTAAATGACCGTTGGTCGTTCGGAATTCGCTGTTCGACTACCTTCTTTTTTTGTCATTAGTAGTTTCAACTACTTTCCTGTTATCGATCGCGGAAACCTTACATTCCACAACTCTTTTTCGCTTTTATTTGGAAGTGTATGAAAAAGAAAAGGAAATCTTTTCCTTTCTTGCTTATTGTAAACAATGCACCTTAACTTCCGTCTTATGAATATTTGCAAGAATATTTGTTTTGAAACTTTTCGTTTTGTATGTTGTTAACTATGTTCGCAATCAAATATACATGTTAAGATGCCACAAATTATATAATTAAAATAATAATACAGTAAAGCCTTTTAGGTTTGGTGCGAAAAAAAAAAAAAAAATCTTTACATTTAAAGGAAAAATATTTGCCGATCATACAAATTATCATATAAAAATACAACTATGCTGACTTTTAAATATCAAACTCTGATTAATCATATAATGATATAAAAGGGTGTTTCCAATGCCACAATGCCTTGTTTATCGGACTACCTGGTGGAAGTTTTAAGTGTTTTCTCCAAGTTACGCAAATGCAGGGTAGGTCCGCCTTAAAGTCCTCCCGGAAGACACTGTCCTCCTTTTTGAGCGACACGGAGCCAAATCAAATTTCTATTTATGGGTGCTCCATTATAACAGAAGATGCCATCTCCTTCTATGAGGATACTCGAGTCTTGGACTTGGTTTAGATGTTGCTGTCGGCCAAGTGGGATAAAAACAACAGCCTATGAAATTATGGTGTATTGTTTTGTCGAGTGGGGTTTTTCGTGTCCTGGACGAATTTCAATGTTAGACCTTTTCACAGAATTCTGCAATTTTTTTCCCTTTAATTTCTTTTCACGATCTTTTTTTATACATCATATTTATTTAAATTTCTTTCACTTGCTAATAATTATATAATTAAATAATGTTAAAATTGTTTTAAAAGATCGTCTTGTGAAATCAAAGACAATTTTATTTGAAAGTGGAAATGTGATTCTTCAAGGAAAGAAAATCGTTTGGAATACTATAGTTCTAAATTTTTTAAGATTGGTTTACACTTATGTATTTAAAATTTTGACGTATCAATTTTTCGTTTTCGATTTTTTTTCCCTCGTTTTAAATATTTCATTACATACAATTAATAGATATTATTATTATTATTTTTTTATTTTATATTTGATTTTTAATATAATATATATATATATATATATATCATATATATATCAATTTGGTTTTTCTAATATTTCTGATATATTTTTATTTATTTTATATTTAGTTTCGATATATATGTAATATATAGTTTTTAATATGAAGATTACTAATAAATAAAATTTTCTTTTAACTCAAATTTCTTTCTGTTTGCTTCAACAGTTATAAGATGCGTAGTGATATCTTTTTTTTTCCAAATGATATTTTATTTTCCCATACAATAATTTGTGTAATGTTATTGTGCATATTTGTTTAGCATGTATCGATATCAGTTTGTTATGTTTTATTTAATCTCGAAAAGAAATGCGATTTCCAAACAAATTGCTTAATTTAAAGATAAATAAAATATTCTTATTGTCGAAACTCGGAGAATTGTTTGCAAGAAGTGATAAAAAAAGGCTTTCTACTGATTATTCTGAATTTTAGATTAATTTCGCCATATCATCATAAATCATGCAATTTGATATAGATACAACATATTAAATAAACTATTTGGCTTTAATGCTATCTCTTTGCATTAAATTATATTGTTAAATTAAATGCAACATTCCTAGTATATTTCTTAATTGATTACATTGATTACATTTTTAAATGTATTCCGAGGACGTATATTTCTACTTCAATGAATCTTTATATATATGTTAAATAATTACCAAATATTTCGTTTGTTTTCGTTGTATTCTAAATAGATGTTTAATTTTAAGATTCTGCATTTAATTAATGCTATTCTTTTACATTATTCAGATTAATTAATTCGCTTTATAACTTGCTGAAATCTCCTTTATATTTTAAATGACATTTTTATTATGAATAAATATAAAAGGATATATGTGAGATAGTTGTTAACAAAGTGTGGGTTCTTACTGACTAATCAACATGCTTACAAAAATTTGGATGGATAAATTTTTTGCCGTTTAAAATAATTTTTATCCCATACATCAAAACTTCTTACAAAAATTTGGATGAATAAACATTTTTGTCGTTGAAAATAATCTTATCCCACACATTTAAGAAATGCCTTTTGTTAAATATTACGCTCCAGCTTCATGTTTGACATCACGAGGCATTCTTTTATAGATTATTGGCATTTTCAAATAATGCTTATCTCAAAACTTATCGTAAAAAAATGGCGATAGTGCAGGAGATAAGTTTTCTAAAGCGAAGCCTTTTATGAATGTGCAAGATGATGCGAAAGTTATTACTTTCACAAAAGTTACGTCGCGTAAGTAATCATATTATAAAGCATATTTTTGTATTTATTCGATTTATAATTAATAAATTAATTAACTTCTATGTCATGGGAATTTTATTGTTTATGAATCACTTGGTATAAAGTTATTTTAATTCGTTATTTCGGTTTAAAAATTCCTTAAAATGAAAGTTAAAAACTTTGCTGTTAAAAATAATTCTTAAAATATAATCATTAGATTTATAAATGTAAAGAAATATATTTATAAATCTAATACATTTATTAGATTTGTATTTTTGTTGATATACATTTTGCTATTATTATCATTTGATCTATAGTATAAGCTAAAAATAATTTATCAAATAAATGATAAGATATTAAAAGAGGATCAATTAATGGGATGGAATATTATACAAGAAATTTCAAATTTGTGTTGTAAATATTTCTATTATTGAAAAACACAACAACATGATTTAAATATACATATAATTTTATCCATATTTTGTCTTATTTATTTTAAAAATGAATTGTAAAATTATGTGAAAATTCTGTAAAATTAGCGTGAAAATCAGTACCAAAAGTCATGTTCATTATGCGTGTAGGAGAATAAATTCATTCTCAAATTTATCGAGAAAATTTTGTAGATTAATCATTCATGAATATTTTTGTATAAATTTTGTCATGTTTTTATTAGAGTGCATGCAGCAAATTTTATAATTTCCATGAAGCAATATTCATTGATGAATGGAAAATAAAAAAAAAGTGTAATTATTCTTCGAACACATATGCTTTCTGGGAAAATTAGTTTAATAATAAGCAATTATTTTTAATGTGAATATAGATTCATCATTCAGTAACACAATGATATTCAAAATTTGTACTTTCCTCTTTTTAACAAGAGAAAATTATGTCATGCACCCTTTTTTCCATTATTAAATGTTGGGGTATCTTTGAAATTTTAAGTTTTGTATTTGATTCAGTTTATTTTACGTTAATAATAATATAGTGTCATATAGCAGTGTTTTTGCTCAAAATTAAAGTATTTCGAATAGTAGTAATATTACTAATACTTGCAGTTAATTAATAGTATTTAAATTTAATTATACTTAGCTGCAAATATTCATTTTCTTACTACAAAAATAATTAAATCAATAAATGTCACCATTCAGGAGTGAAATGAGTTGCCTATTTTTGATAATGTTTTTTTTTTCAAAGAGTTTGAATATAATATAATCAGGAATTTTTATATTTTAAACTTAAATTGAATTAATTATCATTGAGTTGCTTATTGGGGCCTGATGGCCGAGTGACTGGCGTTAGGTGACACAGGTTTCGGGTTGGAGCCCCGTCGGTTCATGGTTGTTTGTATTGGTTCGGAATCCTATTTAAACCGTAGGTCCCGGTCTAATAGGATCGTTGGGCGTAGGACTGACAACTTTAGCATGTAAAATGGAAAGATCGTCTGTCTCGAAATCTGCCAGTAGGCAAGCGGCCTTGGCCCACCATGGGGCTGTTGCGTCAATGAAGAAGAGAGACTTATTAAACAGTTTTGAAGTTTGTGATAATTAAAATTTGTGTTCATCACTATATTCATTGTTTAATTTTTTTAATCGTTCTTTCTTTATTTAAGATTATTTAATTTTTATTTGTAGGAAGTACATCACCTCCCCCCCTTCTTTTCTCCTATTGATAAACCTAGCAAAAATAACATTTTTATGTATTTTATGACATTTATTTCTAATATGAAGAATCAGTTTCTTATATATTTCATTATGAAAGTGAGAAAATAATTTCATATAATTCTGTATTGATATGTATACATCCTAAATCTAGAACATTTATATGTAATTATTATTTACTGATGCTATTTGTTTGCATTTTCTCGCATTTATATTAAAAACACACTCTAAAGATTCATAATAAATCCTTCTTCCGTGGGTATCTTCAAAATTACATAATTAGTGCATGAAATTAGTACGAAAACCGAAAGGAAGTTCCTGCATATTTTATAAGCAATTTTAAGGACGTTGAAAATGATTGCACGGAACTAAGACATTAATAAATTTATCATTCAAAACAACATTTGCCAAATTAATGGATAATGTAAGCAGTGCGCGATGCGGGTATAGAACCCATTGATTTCTACATTTCGCGTTCCATTAAACACGACTCTACCTTTTCAAAATCTGGGGTCTTCATTCACTTTCAGCGGTGTGAGAAAGACACTTAATCGATCAGGAGAAGAATATCCAGTTCACGAGCACATTAACCTATTTTCCAAGTATTAATTAAACTCTTCCAAAACAGATATGTGGGTTCTGCAGGCTCACTTCTGCGTTTGTTTACTCAAGCGTTGAATTTGATCCTTCTTACTTTCTTTTGTTTGTTAACCGTGGAAATGGGGGATTGATTAATTTTTATTGTTTGGTTCTTGCTGTACTTTCTATATATATCACTTTTTATTGATGAATATTTTCTTTAAAAAATTAAATTTTATTTTTGGGCTGGAAAATAATTTGATTTTCCTGATATTGAAGTTTTTTTTTAGGCTGAAATGTCTACTTTGAAAAACTAATGGTAACAAAAATAAAATAATAATTGATTTTCATGAATTAGATTTGTGTTTTGTGCTGCATGTTAAGCAATATTTTATTATTTATTTTTTTCTACATTGAAGAAATTTGATTATAGTAAAAAAATTAAAAAAATATTTATAAAATAAATTTTTAATTCACAAACTGTTAACGATTAGTCCCTATCTTGCATGATATTCGTTATTTATCTTCAAAGACTATTCCCCACTATTTGTTGATTTCATAATTAGTTTAATTTTTTTTTTTTCATTTCATGTCTTGAAGTACAGTTTGATAGTAGAAAAAAAAATAAATAAAAGATCTTATCCGTGTTGAAATAAAGATTTAGTTGAAATTTTCTGATTTTCAAATGAACAGGTTGTTTTATATAGTCTGTTTTCGAGTCATCATATATTAATGAATTATTATCTAACACCAAATGAAAATTCTGGGAGACAATAGGGGATGAGGAAAAAATTGAGTGGAAAAACTCGCAAAGAGGCTGTTGCCAATTTTAGATTAAGAACTTGACACGTCTGCATGGACGAACATCTGGCCAAAATAGGGATTGTGAACTCTGATACATGTGTTTTATGTAAGACAGAGAAAATGAATAAGGCCCGTCTACTTGTTTTCTCGGTACTGGACTCTAACTTACAACAGAATGGTTATTTGTGTACTCTTTAATGGAGGGCCAGAGAAAACATGTCCTGATCACACTGGTTTTATTATGGTGCTTCTACCTTTTTAAGCTTTTATTCTTAAAACATTTAACATGTTTTTAACAGTTTTTGAGGCCTTTTGGTCGTTTTTGTTAAGAATTTCTGGTCTTTTCTTTTTCCCTTTGTAATTTTGATTTGTTTATGTGTTTATTTTGTTTCTATGGTAAGTGTCCAAATTTACATCGATTGAGTTCCAATAAAGCCATAGGTAACAGCAACAACATATAATTTGTTGTTATTTCATTCTTTTTTGATTACAAAATTGTGACTGAAAAAAAAGTTAAATTTAGTTAAATTGTGGCTTAATTCGTTGGCTGAAAAAAATTTATTTCCTCATAAAAACATCCAGGATTAAAAAAATCGTTATTTCTATTTTCGATGACATTCCAAAATATATCTTTACAACATGATTTCGTCCCAACAAGGTTTAAAAATCATGAAAATTCTCTTCTAACTCTACATTCATATAACATGATTTGTAAATAGAGAAAAATCACTTGTTGACACTCCTCCATACGAGAATGGGGAATTCCCGTAGTTTGTTTTCGTACAAAAGAAAATATTGTTATAGAAGATAAGATGTTTCTGAACAAAAGCTGAAAAGAGATTGTTAAAAATATTTTTCAAAAAAAAAAAAAGTCGTCCCTTAATTGAATTTAATCTAATTCTGATTCTGGTACTATATCTCTTGAATTCATGTAAAATTCTGTCTTCATTGAAAAATAATAAATGGAATTTAAAATTATTTTTCAGTGGCTTTCCTTTAGAAATTTAAATAGATGTTTAGAGAAACTATATTTATCAAAACTGTACCGCTCATGAATATTTCCCTACTGTAGTGATGCTTTAAAGCAATTGGCCGTTCTATATTATATCATATCTCTTCATTTCAATCTTAAAATTAAAAATAATGGTCAATATCTTCGAATTGCTTTCATAATGTGTGATTCAAAGTTAATTATATTTTCACAGTTTGGAATGAACTATCGGTTAGCACCGTGAACTGAATTATAAGATTCAGTTTGAAACCCGAGCCGAGTCGAAAGCTCCGGTGTCTCTTTGCGGGATGCGATCTGATGGCCAATTGGCCACGCTGTCCTTTGGTACCATAGGTTTCATGTTCGAATCCTGGCGGTGGCGTGGATGTTTGTGAGAGGTTCGAATCCACTTTAAACTGTAGGCCCTGATCTAATTAGTCTAATGTGCACAAAATGACCTTAGAGTTACAAACCAAGCCAAACTCTTTCGGGTTAGTCACGATCGATCTGTTAAATCAGTGAGTTTCTCCATTAGATAAAAGGAACGGGTGAACCCTTCACATTATACTTTTAAAAGGTCCATTTCAGATTGGAATGGCAGCAGGTAATGTCTTGCCTCTGAAGTGGTATTTGAAGAGGCCAACACATTTAACGGATTCATGGGTTAAATGAACAATAAGACAAGTGTTCACATTGAAAAATGTGTTATAAATCGGCAACATCAATATCTGTATTAAAATCTAAGGACAGTTGGGAAATATGTAAAAATAATGTTGTTTAACCTACTGTCACGCTCGTTGTATAATATACAGAATCATGTGAAGATATTACTCAACCAAAACGTCTCAAAAACTACTTATCGTACATCTCTCGGGCAACTTTTCAAACACCAAACATCTCGTGCGTTGCATCTTGACTCGCGCACACTGATGCTCAAGAACCCTCAACCGTCAACAGCATCGATGCAGTTCTCCCCGCCTACCTTTTGGTGCATGTGAGACCTGACACTTTTTAAACTCCTGCGTCGAATGTTGCACCACCTGAATTCCTCGTGACAGGTAAGAAATTCCGGGTGGCAACACCGCTACACAACCTGCCCACATGAGGTTGATAAGAGATTGCTCATTCCATCCCTCGTTAATTGCGAGCTCACGCTGATCACCCAGTTGAGAAAAAAATCGGGGTTGAAGTCAAATTGGCTCACTTGGCTTTCAACAATCGAGCGGGTGTTGCTGTTTTAAATAAGCAGGACTTGCTAATGAGTTTTTTGCCTGAACAGATGATGTTGTAAGGCTGTTTGGTTCTTGTTAATGGCGATTTGAGAAATCGAAACAAGTCAGGTCTGATACAAATTGTTTTCTGATGGAAAATAACTCATTTTAATGTATTTCGTTTAAGTATTTCTTTGTCGTACCTTGTTTTTTCAATTCCTTCTATTAGCTCACACTCTCCCTATATATATCTTGTTCAAATTTTCAATCGTTCATAAAATACTTTTCATTCATCCACTCAAGTTCAAATATATTTTTTTCTACTTGTAGAGGATGACACTGGATGTTAATGCAGTTTTTTCAAATATTCATTCATTCGTTAAATTTAACTAATTAATTTTAGTTTTTTTTAGATTTAAGTTGCATATATCTACCAATAGATGGCGCCAGATAAACTTAAAAAAAAAAAATGAATGAAAATTATTTATAAAGGACTTTCTGCAATATAGTGGAAAAAAAGTAGAAACTGACTTTAAAAATTTTTTTTTATATTACTTGTTTTGTTTTTGTTGCTTAAAACGATATTTTTGAAGTAGATTTCATTAGACTGAGTATTAATATGCTTTGTCCATTAAGGGTGAAAAAGTTAAGGCTTCAGTTAAACTGCTGTTTTGACTCTTTTCAAAGTTCTTTAATTCACAATATGTGTAATTTAAATGCTATTATAAAATTCTATTCCATCTCTCTTTTCTTTTTTTTTATATATATATAAATCTTAAAATTTCATATTTATTGCAAATTCTCAAATTCTGGACGTTTACAAAACCCATCCCATTCATCTAATTCTGCAGCAAATGCTGTTTAGCGATAACTATCTCATTTTTTTTTATTTTAGTTACTACAAATTGAAAACGACAAGCAATAGCCAAGACCTTCCCGATATTTAAAATTCAAAATTATTTTGTGAAACTATGACTGTTAATGTAAGAAGTATGCACGTAATAAGTGCAAAATGATTATTAATTAATGATCATTCATATAAGGAAATGGAATAAAGCAAAGATTTCGATGACCTAAGGCTTCATATAATTGTAACACGACGTCGATTTGCACATAAAAAGTTATTTATCTTATATATTCAATTAAGAGAAAGTGTTATAATATAATAAAAAGTAAATAAATTTATGCGGGACATAACATTCATTATTCATTTGGTTCAATTGATCTCTATTTTTTGGTTTGTTAATATTCATAACTGAATACGTTTTCTCACAAATATATGCTGATAAAAATTGATTTACACTTTATACATTATCTAGATACATTATTATGGAGCACTTTTTTTTAAAATGGGGCACTCTCTTTCATGATCCCATAAAAATATGTCATAAATTCTTACTACAAACTTGTGCTGATGGTTGACAACTTGAAAGCCGACACAGTTGAGACTTCTTTTTCTTACACTTCTAGTAAATAACAAAAATTAAATAATAAACAAATAATTAAATAAATAAACATAGATGAAGACCTTACATTTAAGTTAAGTCGGTATTGACAGAAATGCATATCTCCAGATTTGCATTAAATAAACAAAATGTGCAAAACTGTATTTTTTTAATATTTAAATTATTATTTAATGAAATTAAAGCAGTATCATGTTCCATGTTTTTAGTTATTTTTGAAATCTAAAAAGTTATATATATTAGTAGCATGAAAACAACTGCAGGTTGAGATTTGTGTACCTTCGGATTAAAGCCAAGGTACACTGAGTAAAGACAAATATTTAGTATAAAACAATGAACTAACCAAACACAGTAAACGAAGTGGAAAAGATATTATTAAATAAGCAACAAAGGATATTTCAGAAATGGTGAGAGTGTATCATAATGCTTTTTTTTACCTTCATTCCAGTATATATACTTTATGTTTTTCATTTTCAGACCTCTCCATACAGTTTGTTAAAAACACATTCTAATTTGATAATTATTCATATGCCTTATAGTATTAACATGTCAAAACTGTTATTGGATTATTTGCAAAAAAACTTTATTTTTATGATTTGAAAACGACAGACAGCAGTTTTTTATTATTATTGTAATTATCATTTTATAAAAATTTGATATGCTCAATTTTATGATGTCAGAAATTCTTCAATTTAATCAAGCATGATTTGAAACATAATTAGATGTATATTTGTTTTGCATTGCTAATATATATTATATCTAATTGTTGAAATTCGTCTTAAATGGTTTTGTAAAAAGGTCATTTTAGAGGCTAATTAAATGGTGAAATGTATTATTATCTTGAAAACATCTCAAAATATCTTATCTGAAACTTGCTTGCAATTTAAATCATTTGATAAACGCATTGGCTACTGTTTTTATTTGTTTAAAACGAAAAGTTATCGTCTCGAGTTAATTCTCACGGAACAACATTATAAACTGTGTTTAGTGTTCAAAGCGGTGGAGTTTGCAGAATTTTGATAATGGTAAGTAATTTGAAATTTGTTCACATTTTATAAATGACAAATACATTATTAAATTTTTAGAGAATTTAAGTTCAATCACTTAATATGCGATCATTGTAACTTCGAAAACTTGTTTCTGAAAATTATTATATTCTAACAAAAATTATGCAATAAAAGGTAGAGAATTAAGAAGTTTTTAATTTTCGTTATTTGTTTATAGTTTTTTTTTTTTTTTTTTCAAATACATTTTGTAAACGCCTTTTTGAAATCATGTTTGACTGTGCTTCGAATATTTCTTCAAAATTTAATGGAAGATTTCAAAAATTGAATGGAAAACTTTAAATTTAAAAGAAAAAAAAAAGGAGAAAATTTAATGGACTTAAAAATTTCATGTTACATACATTTTTTCAAAATTTAATGAAGAACATTGAATGTAACAAATTTGTTTCATAAAAGCTGTTTACGTAATATAGGCATTGAAATATGTTTTTTTTCTCCTTTTTTTTGGAGTAATGAATGCAGGTTTGTGAAATTACTAATTTTTTTTTAATAATTTATAAAATCTTTTACATATTCCTAAAAAACGACAAGTAAATCTAAAAAAATATTATATTTCTTTAAGAATCGGATTTTGTACATCTTTGAAAAATTGGAAATTGTCAGAGAAAACAAAAAATATGAAAAAAAAAAAAAAAAAAAGTAAAAAATTTCTGCATACAATTGAAAATTTTAGATTTAGATTTATGCATTTTCGGAATGACTACGTAGAAAAAAAATTTTTTTTTTCCTTCCTCATATGTAAAGATATTTAACTTTTTCATATAAAATTAATTATAACAATAAACAATTGGAACAAAGAGAACAAATCTCACCAAAGATAACTTACAATAGAATAGGATGATAAATTATTCATTTGACAAATTCACAGCACTGCAGATGAAAAAAAAAATAAAATTCTTTATGACAAAAGTCTTGAGATATTATTATAATGACTTTGGGTAAATTATATTTCGACAATAATTATCTCAACATTATTGCCAGTTATCCAACAAAAGCAAAAATTTTTATAACTTTAAAAAAATAAAAATAAAAAAAATAAATAATAATAATAAAAAAAAAACTGGAAATTTTATTTTATAATTTGAGGCTGAATATTGAGAATTCCATTTTAAATATAAATGATAAACACAATAATATTTATTTTTATATTTGAACCGCATATTTTATTCATTTACTTCAACAGCAATAAAATAACATTTATGAAGAGTTCTGTATCATTACTTTAATGATATCTAGATATATCTAGTTTTTAAATAGGTGTTCTGTGACGTGTCTGAATTTTTTTAAACAATCAACAACAGGGGGAAAAGTTTATTTCCCAAATATATTTATTGTAGCCTTTTAACCAATATTAATTTAAAGAATATTTCTCTCTTTTATCTCAATGCAAAAAGCACTTTATACCCAATCAATGAACTCCCATATCCATGTCATAAATCCCTCATTCCTTTTACAGGAAGGAAGAACAGGGAAAATGCATCACTCTATAAATCTGTCTCCAGTGTTGCTCGCAAATCTTTCCGCAGCAACCTAATCGGGGCTCTTGTCTCATCTAAAGTAATGTACATCGCACTTGATACACAATATATTATGCCGGCATGTTTTCATCAGTTTTATCATTATTTTTTCTCCTTCCTTGGATCGTGCAACTTATTACAAATACTGACATCGACACACTTCCTGGTCTGGGTAATGAAAAGTGATGTTCGTGGGATGGTTTAATAGAAATTTTGGGCTAGCCACTTATGATTATTGCTAAATGATGCCGGATCTTGGGGTTTTGGATGTTACTATTATTTCAAGTAATATGCGTATTTAATCTAGTTTTTAATTCCTGTAATTTCTGTAGTATTGTCAGTTTAATAGTAAAACTGAAGTTAGGTCATTTGCTAATTTAAGAAAAATGTTTTTTATTTCTATGTTAAGTTTTAAGCATAAAATCCATTAATTTATCTTACTTTCACTTTAAATAATAAATATATAATGGTAACTATGTTAAAATATTAATACTTAATTTAAATTCTAAAAGATGTGCGAGTTATAAAAAAATTCTTTTAAGAGGCCAACCACCACGCAAAAAATAATAATAAAAGTTTGAGAATCTATATTCTAAAGTTAACCATTTGAAGGGAACTGTTGAATTTGAATCTGATATCGTTTACATTCTCGCCGAGTACAGAGTCCATTACGTACAGGTGGTTATCAAAATAATGGAAATCTTCTAGAGTTATAAGGAATCCTCAACTAATATGGCGTTGGACCGCTTTTGACATGTAATACAGCTTGGATTCACCAGGGAATCGAATCATACAAGTGCTGAATAGTGTTTAGAGGAATATTGAATCAAGCTTCATGGAGATATTGTGACAGTTCCGGGTGGAGCTGCCGGTGGAAGACATCGATTCGGATTGATCACTCTAACATAGACCATAACGGTTCGGTGTTGTTGAGGTAGGGGGACTGTGAGAGGCCAAGGTAGATGTTTCACTTCATCCCCGTGTTCATGAAACCATGGCTGTGAATCGGTCCCGCTGCATGAATAGGAGCATTATCATCTTGGAAAATCCCATCTCCTGCAGGAAACCAAATTTATAACAAAGGATGGAATGGAATTTAAAACTATGGTCAACTAAAACTTGCTAAGAAATCTAGGCAGCTAAAACTTCTCTCCAGTGATCCTTCCTTTCAGTGTTACGATTGGGCCAGCAGAAAACCACGACATGGTTACCTATACCATGACAGATACACCTCCATGTTTGACAGTTGGAAGGAGACAATCACAATCATATGCTTCTCCAAATGAATACCCGTCCATTTGTGGGGAAAAGTATGAAAGATGATTTGTTTGACTCTATAACTGCCTTCCATTCATCAATCGACCAGATTTTGTGGTTATGGCACCACTGTAGACGAAGCTTGGCATTAACAGATACGACAAGTGGTTTGGGAATTGTTGCTCTGCCGTAAATGTCCTGTTTACGAAGGTGACTCCTAACTGTAATCATTGACACTGGAGATTCAGATGCTGACTAAGCTCTGCGGTCACTTTGGTTGCAGTTATTTTCTTTTTAGACATTGCAATTCGCTTCAGTATCCGTCGGTCTCTCACTCAGCTTCTCCTTCCCTCCACTATTTCGCTTTGCCGAGCTTGAATTACCGCGCTGTGTGTATGCTGTCATGATTTTAGACGCCGTACCTCTAGAAACGACTAAGAGCTGGGATGTTTCAGTCGCAGTTTCAGCCTCCCCTTAGTATAATTTGGCCTCTTAGCGCTAGACAGTCGGCCATTCAGGTCCGTCGTTAGTTGGACTACCTGGTGGAAGTTTTACGGGTTTTCACCCATATGATACGCAAATGAGAGATTATTCTTCCTAAAAGTCCTCCCGGAAGGCATTTCCCTCCTTCTTCAGCGGCACGGAGCCAAGTCATACTTCTACCTATGGGTGCTCCATCACAACAGAAGCTGTCCCTCCTTCCATGAGATCACACAGGTTCTTGAATTTGGTTTAGATGTTGTTAACCAAGTGGAGATAAAGAAAAAAAAATATAGTTTTTAGATGAATGTAGAAAGAAAGAAAACTATTATTTTAATCAACAAATGATTTAAAAATCTTTTAAATTCACAAAAAATGTTATTCTTAAAAAAAAAAATAATAAGATTGATATATATTTAAATAATATGTTTGTTTACAGTGAAATGGCTCAGATTGACACCCTCCCCTAATATTAAAAAAACAATGTGACAATTAACAACAATGCCAGTTTCTTACAAATAGGAAAATAAACATGCGTTTGTATCGACATCCAAGCGTTCCATCTTAATCGTTTGGACCTTTGTTGTGACATTTTAAAAGATAGCATCACGCATCGCTTCCTCGGGACACAACACAACTCTGGCAAGGTCAATTGTGATAACTACAGAATCCGCTTTCACTCTTCGATAACCATCTGGCCATCCGACCATGCACGCAGGTAGGTCATCATCCCAATAACTGAGTTTTCTGAAACAATTTATACTTCTTCCTGCGCATCTTCGTACAGCGTGTCCGTTGTCAATAAACCGTAGCGTATCAAGTTTTTACATTCTCGATATATTTTTTTAGATTTTTTTAATATATTTTTATTTCTTTTTTTTTGATTGCTTTTCTTCTATTGTTGTTGTCTCTATCTTCCCGTTGTTAGGAAAAATGGCGACCACCGAATTTCAATGTATAAAATACACTCCGAAGATCAAAACATTTAATGACAATGAAAATCAAAAGATTTTGTTTTAGAAATCAAAATAAATTTTTTAACGTTTTAACGTACTATGTGGTGTAGAAAAAATTGCTTTTTTTTTTTTATGCCAATACGAAAATAGTTGAATGCAACGGACGTTAAGAAAAAACATTTTACGAGTTTTTTATTTTTTATTCATTTGTTTTATAAACTTGCATTTTTCTTTGTTTCGATATTAGAAATGCATGTTTAACTTATCTAAATTAATTTATTTTATTAATTCGTTTCAATGAGTATATTTATACAATAAAAATGTATAACTTATTCTGGGAAAATAAGTTCTCTTGGAATGCATCATATAATTCATCATCACAAATATGAAGTTTATATGTGTCATGTTGTGCCTAATCCTCAGTGTCCTGCAGTACGGGACGGACATCCCATGAGTAATCTACTCATGGAAGGAGGAAGGATGGGCAGCTTCTGTTGCAATGGAGAACTCGTTGGTAGAAGTCTGACTTGGCTTCGAGTCGCTTGCGAAAGAGGGCAGTTCCTTCCGGGAGGACTTTAGGGGGAACTACCCCGCATCTGCGTATTGTATGGTAGAAAATCGGGATAACTTCCATCGGGTAGTCTGACTCATGAGGCAAGATGCTGAACATCACAAACGTCATCCAGCCTCATCGTTTTTGAAACAGAGTTTACAACAAAGCTGCTAGCGGATTGAACCTCAACATAAATGCTCACCAACGCCGAGCTTTGCCACTGAGCCACGAGTCGGGCGATGCATGTTTATATGCCCGAATCAATTTATTTTACTAACTCGTTTCAATGAGAATGTTCTTAGAATAAACTTTATGACGTATTCTGGGAAAATAGGTTTCTTTTTAGAATACAACATATAATTCTTCATCGTCATTAAGAAATTTATCATGTTTATGTGTTTCTGGAAGTATTTTACTTTATGTTTACTATTGCACTATTAAACTATTTTTATTCAAGACATTTTTGTCCTCGATCAAAATATCAAGCAATCAAATTTCATATGCATTTGTTTCTCATTATAGGACATAAAAATACATACCGGTTGATTCAAAGTAAAATAAAATGGATTTAAACGAACCTTGCATATTTTTAATGAGGTTTATTACTTGATTTTCAACTTTTTCATGCAAGAACGTCAAACAAAGTAAAACAATAAAGAGTTAATTTTATGACTCTATTAAATGGCAACAAGTCGTCAATCTTAACCGAAGGTATTGCGTTTCAATCTAGCTGACACTCTTAAAGTCCTCGACCTCTTTTGCGGTCGAAACTTTCTCCTCCCAAAATAATTGTTGTCTTAAAGCTGTTGTGGTGTTAATACTCTAATAATAACTGAAAACATTCCTCCACAATTCACCAGAATAACTATAAAATTGCAATAACCTAAACAAAAACAAAATCAAAGCTAACGCCATATTTTTTTAAAAAAATTGTAAGATTTTTTGTTCATAAATAAGGAATATTTACACATGAAATAAATATTAAAAAAGGAAAAAGTACACATGATTAAATATTAAAAAGGAAAAAAGTACACATGATTAAATATTAAAATAAAACATGTAAAATAAAAATGTTGATTTATTTATATTTAAGGCAATTATCATTTGTCTTTATTAAATACAAACAACATATACATGATGCTATTATATATTACATTTATTAAATATGTCTTATATATATATGCAGTTATAATATTTTTAATTACGTCGAGGACTGCATCATATGGACTATTTCCTTGTGGGCACCACAATACAAACTAACCTTGAAAAAGGCATGTCGTGTGGTTGCAACGACAAACGCAGTTACTCATTTAGCAGTACCCAGGAGGCACGCGTAGCTTGAAGATATGCTACGGATGCAAGTAACACAATTCCCACAACACTCTACGGTCATATTAGACCGGGACCTATGGTTTAAAGTGGATTCTGAACCACTACAAACATCCGTGGCACCGCCGGGACTTGAACCCGAAACCTATGGTACCTAGCGCCAGAGCGCTAACTACTTGTCCATCAGACCACCCTACAATAAAAAAACATATTACTTTAACGTTACACATATTAGCAAATGATACACAAATAACAAAAGGGACATCAACTACGAAGGTACCAATATCAATTATGTAACAAAAAAGATGCCCGTATGCATTAAATGGATTAATTTCAAGAGATAGCTGGTTTAACATAATGCATTTATTATCTATATTCTGATTCTACCGAGGCGAATGTCTTTGAACGAGGCCATTAGGTTTTAACCTTTTCTTTTAAATATGCGCGACAAAACATTAAGAGTCAATTAAATAAAAAACATTGTAAAATTAGTCACTCACGTCAATAGTCGCTCACGCCCAATGACTCAGTTGATTGTTTTTCTTCATATCACATATTTTTTTTCTTTCCAATTCCTTTGTAGAAGGTATTTATCACCAAACATATGGTCCACTGTTCACCCTTAATTGGATTGTATAATAAGGCCCCCTGCTGTCATAAATGCGTACTCTTTGGTGTAATTCCATCTTTGAAAGACTACATTTTTGCCATTAAATAAATCTTGACCATCAACGGTAAGATACAGCAAAACGCCCTCAACCGGAACGATGTAATTAAGTCTTTATTCACAAGAAAACTCCTGTTGTGTTGTTGTTTCTTATCCCACTGGGTAGACATCTACATTCTAAACCCACGAACCCGTATGGCCTCATGGTTGAAGATAAAGGGGGCAGCTTCTGTTGTAATGAAGCACCAGTACAAAAAGAAGTATGACTTTGCTCCGTTGACACTCTTACAATCATATGAAACCGAGACCTACAGCTTAAAATGGATTCCGAACCACTACAAACATCCATGGCATTGCCAGGACTCGAACCTGTGGTACCGACGCTGGAGCGCTAGACACTCGACCATTCAGGCCCAGAAAGCTCCTACCTTCATATTTTTGGCGAAAAACAAACCCTGACTAGATGTCCAGCACCGGATAATTTTATCTTTGAATTTATAACTTCTGCCAAATCGAACAGGGGGAAGGGAAGAGTTTAAGAATACTTAACTAAGTTTTTTATTTTTCTTATATATAAAAAAAAAATTTATATGCATAAAACAACCAGAAAGATCGAGCGGGATTGAGAAATTCGGGGACTTTTTCTCAAATCCAATGGAAAGACCAAGTCTAGGAAGGTCCAGCCTCAAATGATTATATCCCATATTATTAGTAATTTTAAAATAAATGAAAGATTAAATAGGGTTTATATTATAATTAAGGCAATATAATTTATATATTTTTATTTATTAAAAGTAGTGCTGCAATAATGACAATCCTGTTTTTCTATGATGGATGTTCTTAAGCAAAAAATTGTATTGCCTTATTATTTCTTATTATGAATTTTCTTAAATTCTTTTTACGCGTATTTTCTATATCTTTGTTAATTTAATCTTGAATTCTAAATATTCGATATACTAAATATATAACTGATAACCATGCAAAACCGGGTCTGAAGGTCGAGCGTTCAGAAAAATCGATTAAGAAATTCCTTTCTTCGCACAAAACTAATCATCGATCCAAAAATGCGGACAAGGTCTCTTCTCGAGAAGATACTTCTTGTCATGCACCAATAAATGCATTGAGAAGCACAAAGCGAGAAAGGAGAGCATCTAAACACGTTGTCTCCCCTGTTATTTAAGGGGCGTATTGAGAATGGCAGATGAAGATAATGGTTGGTTTCTTAAGTATTCCTTTATCCTCGGCCTGCCTGCTTGAATTGATTTGTGAGCTGTGATTTACCTCGCCTTTGTGCGTGTGGATATGTTTATTGAGTAAAGGAGGCGGCTGCTTCACGGCAGAGTTGATTTGAGGTGTCTTGGGTGTTCGGATTAGATTATCGCTATTCTTCTGATGGAAAGAAAAACTATCATTTAGATCAGTAGTAAAAAATAGTGAATTTCAAAGCGATTTTAACAAAAACTACTTTGTAAAAGACGTTAAATGCTTATAAGCGTGTCTTTAGATCAGTAGTGAAAAACAGTGAATTTTCAAAGCGATTTTAACAACTACTTTGTAAAAGGCGTTAAATGTGGATAGATAGCGTGCCTTTAGATCAGTAGTAAAAAAACACTGAATTTTCAAAGCGATTTTAATAAAAGCTACTTTATAACAAACATTAAATATTTATAGATGTGTGTTTAGGTCAGTAGTAAAAAATAGTGAATTTCAAAACTATTTTAACAAAAGCTACGTTGTAAAAGATGTTAAACATTTATTGATAAAATGTCATAATTCTTAATGATTCACTTTCATTCATTTCTAATGGAGTTAGTAGTTAAAAAAATACAAAGCGATTTTAACAAAAGCTACTTTGTAAAAGATGTTAAACATTTATAGATAGTGTGTCTTTAAATCACTAGTTAAAAATAGTGACTTTTCAAAGCAATTTTAACAAAAACTATTTTGTAAAAGAACGTTAAATATTTATAGATAAAATGTCATTCTTTATTGATTCACTTTTATTCATTTCTAATTGAGTCTTTATTTACTTATTCATCGAATTTATTCTTATCTGCATAAGCACTCCAATGTTAATGAGCATTTGATAACTGACAAAATAAGTAACTTTAAAATAAAGACAGTTTTTTTTATTAATTACGTTTCGTCACGATTTTTTACTATAAAAACTCACAGTTTATATTTAACTTAAAAAAATAGTTCACTATTTTTGTTGCAGTTATTATTTTGTTTAGAATAGCTATGTGTAATATGCTTGATAAAGACCCTGTACGGACATTAAGGCCTTATGTTCTAAGTTTAGTCATTTTATCGTAGAAAGAGAAATAGTTCAAATATAAACTATAAGAGATGGCGATGTAAGAACTCTCAATGATCATCATCATTGGCGCAACAGCCCCACGGTGGGCCAAGGCCGTTTACCTACTGGCAGATTTCGAGACAGGAGAAGGTTTCTTTTTACGGCATGGGGTTGTCAGACCTACGCGCAATGCTCTATTGTCATATTAGACCTGAGGCCAGAATGTTCTAGCGTTCTGGCGCTCGGTGCCACAAGTTTTGAATTCGAGTCGCGGCAGTGCCATGTTTTTGAGGTGGTTCGGAATCCACTTTAAACCATAGGTCTCGGTCTCATATGATTGTAAGAGCGTCACGGAAACCAGTAAGACTTCTCTCACCCACATCATTCCCAAACCGTAAAGGGGCAACTTAGTTTTAGGCACAGTGATGTGGCGGGGTTTAAAGTGGATTCCGAACCACTACAAACATGCATGGCACCGCCGGCACTCGAGCCCGAAACCTGTTGCACCGTGCCCCAGAGCGCTGGTCACTGGCCATCAGACACAACTCTTGATGATACAGTTTTAAAATTGTAACAAATGCGACGTTCTAGTGCTGTATGCATATAGAGAGATACAATATTCCTTAAGTACAGACGTCTTTGGTAACTGTTTGTTATCATACAACGCATTGACCTCGAAATCTAACAATACTAAATTTCCTTTTAAATATGCCCATCAAGACTGTCCGATTATCCAAAAGAAGCCCGCAATCAAATCCACATCACTCGATGGACATTTTAAAAATAATTAACTGTCAATGATATTTATTTCTGTGCTTCCCTCCCTTCTTTACCCTTATCACCGTGGATGTCAATGGCAACGAAAAGAACCTTCAGGGAAGAAAGTAGGCCAACCAACGTTTTACAAACGATACGTCAGATAAGATTCTCCCCTTGCCGGACGAGATTTGAATAGCGATGTGCGACATGCTTGACAGAGACCCTGTACGGACATCAAGGTCCAGTGTTCTAAACTTAGTCACTTTACCATGGAGAGGGAGGAAGAGTTGGTGAAAAATAAGAAAACTTGGACATAAACAATTGCTAAAGCTGAGGAAGTGGAACGCTGGGTTCGATACCGAGGAAAATATTTGTAGTAAAGAAGAGTTTGTGTTTGTGTAGTGGCTGTGTTTGTTTTTTTGTGTTGCCGTTTGTGTCATTCTGTGAAAGATTTTTCACTGGACTTGTTTTGAAAATCAATGGTAAGTATTATATTTTCATTATTTTTTCTCATTCGTATTTATCAATCAATTGGTGAGTAGAGAATTGTCTTTTTAAGAAATGGATATTTATTCGACATTTATAATATGATACGGTTAATTTTAATTAAATATATGGCTAATGAAATAGTGTTTCCCTTGTTTTTATATCGAAAAAAAAAATCTTTGTATCATATGCGAAGCTTTTCTTTAAAAAACACCCGGTTTAAAACTATGACATTATATGTTATTATATTAAAAAATACAGTTTACTAACTAGAAATAGGAAAATGAAGTTTATTTGCAATCATGCAAATGAACAAAATTGTTAATATTTAATTGGAGTTTTTCCGTATTTAATCAATTTCGCTGATTTAATTATGCTAAAAGCCATTCTTTTGGCAAAATGACAACTATTTATGTATTATTTTTAACATTTAATAAATTTAAATTAAATTAAAATTAAATTTAAATTAAATAAATTTAAATTAAATTTAAATAAATTTAAATTAAATTTAAATAAATTTAAATTCATTTAATAAATTTATCTGAGAGTAAAAGATATCCTTTAAATCTTTTTAGGGTCACCTAATATCAGTGAATATATTCAGAAATTGACATACAAATTTAATAGCCTGAAATTATTATTTTAAACCATTTCTCGAAATCTTTATATTTTTCGCATGTAACTCACTAATTAGCAAGTGTGGAATCACTAAATTTCTGTTTTAGTTGTGATTGGTTTCTATGGTTACTACAAAAAAAAATTAAATGTTCTTTTAAAAGCGAACGAATGTTTAATTATTTTCTATTTGACATTTTCCACTTATCTGAATACTTGTTTTTTATTTCTACATACTTGTAAGCAAAATAATTGTTTTTCAACAAACGATTTGAAATAATGATCGTTTTCTGTTTTCTGGTTGATGTTGTGGCTAACCAATATTTTTACCATTATCAAGCGTTTTATTTTTCGGCTTGGTAATATTCTGAAATAATTTCGGTACTTTAGGTAATTTCTCTTATTATGTTTATTTCTTTGTGTTTTCTTAGTAATGGGTAAGGAAGTTTTTCTGTTATTATTATTATTTTTTTTTTGGGGGGTTCTTAAAATTTGCGTCCATGTAAAAGTTTTGGATTGGAGTGAATGGTTTTTCAACTAACTGAGGTTTTTCAACTAACTGTTTTTCAGACATTATTAACAAATGATGCCGCTTTTATATATGCTATATAAATTCCATATGAGCGGTA
Source organism: Caerostris extrusa (assembly GCA_021605095.1). Classification (NCBI taxonomy): domain Eukaryota; kingdom Metazoa; phylum Arthropoda; class Arachnida; order Araneae; family Araneidae; genus Caerostris; species Caerostris extrusa. Next base: position 22,445 of record BPLR01015862.1, read on the forward strand.
TATTATTATTCAGATATGCATTTTCCCAGCAGTATAATATTACGGTAGGGCCTGAATGGCAGAGTGGCTAGCGCTCTGGCGCTCGGTACTACAGGTTTCGGGTTCGAGTCCCGGTGGCGCCATGGGTGTTTGTAGTAGTTCGGAATCCACTTTAAACCGTAGGTTCCGGTCTAACATGATCATAGAGCGTTGCGGGGGTAGTGTTACTCCGCGTCCGTAGCTTATCTTCAAGCAACACGCACCTCCTGGGTAGTGCTAAGTGAGTAACGTCGGTGCAGCGCTTACCTTAAGGCATCAAAGACAATTGTCTCAGTGTTTGCCGGTTGCATTAGAAAATAATAATAATATTACGGTAAATTTAGATTTAACTTCCCAGAAGGGAGCTTGTTCTTTTATAATTCATCTTCAGATTATGGCAGAACAATTCCCAAAACTCACCTAGACTCCTAAAAGATAATCTGTGCTTACAGTTAGCAATACTACATTACAGTTGCAGCTAACAGTACTAAAACGCATTGAATATTTACAGACAAAGAAAATTCATTAAAGCCACCGACCATTTGAATTCAAACCCTTAAACTTGCCACCATCAAATGCATAATAGATAGGGATGCTAGTTTAGACTTCATTTATGAAAGAAAAATTACAACTGACTTCTTATTGGAGAACATTTCAGTAGACCTTTTGTTAAGGGACTTGGAGCACAAAAAAATGATTTTCATGCCGTGTCTGCATATATTTTAAAATAATCCAATCGCAGCAATATGATCTTACGCTGGTACGCAGGCTATACAGACTTCATTAACAATCCACCAACGAAAACAAAAGACAAGGTGAGGAAAACTAGATGGTGAATTCTCACAGAATTCGGGCACTACAATGGTTCGGCTGATCCAAAGTACATCTCGGTCCACATATCAAACTACATAATTTTATTTCGACCTAGGATATTAATTCAGGCCATTTAAGTGCAATTTTCTTTATTGTAAAGTTTAAATTCCTTTTTTAATGTTCAATTCTACAGTGTCTGTTTTACGATGGAATGCAATGGCTTTCAATCAAAACGACCTCGGTTACTCAAACTTTCCGCAACCTTTCATATTTTCATTATTCAAGAATATTTCCTTATTAATGAGAATTTTTTCATATTCCCGGAAAAGAGAGAGAGAGCAGATAAAAACGAGGAACTTTCTTATTACAATAGAAAAATTTTTGAAACTAATGCTGACTTCAATTCTTTCATTTCAACAATGTCGTTCATGTCAATGTCGCAACAGCCAAAGTGTCCATGGTAAATGTACCACTCGCACTTAACGCACCATTTTGTTAAAAGTGAAAAGGAAACTCCTAACTCTGAAACACGCATCAATTATCCCATGAACTGTGGATTAAATACAAAATAATTGAAGCAAAATTTAAACGCTTAATTTTCGGATTAAAACTTCGATACTGGAATACAATATGCGATAAGACAGGCTATAACGGCGAGATTCGCAAAATCATGAAGTTGTTCACAATAAAGGCCTCTTTTCTAATCGCGATAAGATCATTTGTACATTCGATAATACAAATTGTTAATATTCAGGCTAATTTATTTGCATGTCCTTCCAATTATCATAGTTATATATTTAATGTCTTAAGCTTATCATCTTATAATTCTTTTATACATAAAACATTTGAGACGGCTCCTGGCAGTAATGGAAGAGATCAAATTATTTCAATAATCCGGTCTATATGTCTCTAAATATTTTTTTGTTTTATCTTTTTCGATAAGTTACTGAATATCTTTAATAGCATCTGGCACACGGAATAGCATACCCGAAGAATGGTTCACATCTCAGATAATTCATATTGAAAAAAAAAATTAGACGGATCCGATCGTCTAATTGTTTTAGCTTCGGTGTTAAGCAGAATTTGTAAAAGAATAATTTTTCATAAATTTGTTTTCTTTTCAAACGCTGATAATCCTCCATTTTCATGTAATTCCCTTTAAAGATTGCAATTATACCTTATCTATCTTTCATCATGAAATCATTGAGGCTAAAAATAAGAAAAATTTCTTTCTATTTTTTTAAACTAGATATATCTTCCGCATAGAATTTAGTTTGGTGATACAGTTTGATTTAAGATTGACTTAAGTTTTGCAATTTGGGATCACAGGGATGGCTACTAAATGGTTAATCAACAACTGCATTTTTTTTTTTTATTGGAGAAACTCTGCCTCAATGAAGTTGTTTTCCGCTCATGTTTTATAGCGTTTTGAGTGCCTATTTATTTATAATTCATATGAGAGATATTTTTATATTATTCGAGATCATAGAAAGTGTTTGGTTTATACAAATAATATTTTTTTACTAAGTGGTGATCAAAAATTTGATAAAGCTTTTTCTAATCTTCAAATAACTGCACAAAAATTAACTCAATGGTATGAAACTCATAAATTTTCTGTGCAACCTGAAAATGTGAAGCAGTCAATTTCTTTAATAGAAAACAAACAACACCTCTGCATTTTCAGATTTATAATTCTAATTTTCCTGGGGAACAGCATACTCGTATTCTAAGCCTGATTTGTTCCGGGAAATGTGTTTTTCCTCAATATTTTTCATATAAAAAAGAAAATTATAAAAAAAAAATCAAACCTTATTAAAGAGTTGCAGATCTTTGCATTTAATAAAAATTTAAAATTCAATAATTCACTTGAATGTGGCTCTCATATTTTTATGTCAGCAAGTTAACACTGAATTACAAAAACTCAACATCCTGCATCATACCGAATTACATTTTGCAATAGGCCTACCTAAAGGACTTCCATTCCCGATTCTTCACAAAGAAACTGATAATTAAACATGGTTTTTCTTACAGAGGTTTTTAATGCTTACAAAACGATTCTATGTTAAATATATTTCTTTTGATCCATCTTATGTCTTAGACCCAATCAGTCAGTTCCTCATTTAAAGCGTCAGATGTCGTTACAAAGTTCTAATGAAGATCATGGTCTTCACTATTTTTTTTTATTTATTTTTTTATGTTTTTTCTTATTACTCTAAAGATCAATTAGAGATTGCTATTAATCAAGTTAATTGAAGGTTGCAATGTGTTCCCAAGGTTGATCAAGGTTGCAATGTGCTCCCGAGGTTTATCAAGGTTGCAATGTGTTTCCTTGTTTTCTTTTTAACTGTAATTTTTCAAGACAGCAGTTGTTAGTGATATTTGGCGACAAGAAACGTTTAATGTTCATTGGCTTGGGTGTTTGTCGAGAAAGGTTATAAGGTTTTCTTAGTTGGAGAACAAGACAGATTTTGGTTTCGTATACATATATTGGCTGTGACTTGTACATTTGTACGCCGCAAACGTGAAACTTACCTACCCGAATGAACGGACGGGTACAGTTTTGTGATGCACGCTTAAGTCGTCTCCTGTTGACTTTGACTTACGAATTTGTAAGTTTGTAACCATACTTCCACCTACGTACTGGCAGGAGCGCCTCCCTTTTGCGTTCAAAAGAAATAGTCAGTCGGCTTCCAGACTCTCAGCCGAGAGGAAATATATTTAGTGCATCACAATGCATAAGTTGGTTACAGATTCTCACCCGGAGAGGAAGTATATTTCGTGCACTCTGGGCATTTTCGGGTTTCGTGGAAGGACTACACTTCTACGAATATATAATTATCTGTCTTTAAAAGTGTTAAATATTGTATGTGTGTGGTGTTTGTGCTTATGTCAATAAAGCTCTGAGTTTTCCAACCTGTGCCTCAAGTATCTCAATCCAACCACACCCACTTACAATCTAGTTCCCAACCTGCACACTGCAAGTTATTATTATTATTTTTTAATTTACTTCATTAAGCCGCCGTTTGATAATTAGAGATAAAGCAACCAATCTGCGAGCTTAAATCTCAAAATCCAATCAAGTCAAGTCAAAACAAACGATTTGCTGGTATCAATCAACTTTTACTCGTTTCTGAAAGTGAAAAGCATCAGCTAAATCAAGCCGCAATTGGATAATTCCAAAAAAGCCACCAAGCATCTCGAATTTAAGTGAATTCAGGGAAACAGTATCAGCAGTTTTCTATGTGCCTGTTTTCCTCGTACAATTGCGGATCGAAGAAATTCTATATATCATGAATTATTGCATGACTCTTTAAATTTTTATTGTGGTATTATGCACCTTTATTGCATTCAAACGTGAATTGTTCAGTTGATATTTCCCCCATAAATTGTTTTAATTTTATTTATTTTTTACCTTTGCAAAAATAGGGGCCTGATGGCCGAGTGGCTAGCGCTCTGGCACTCGGTACCACAGGTATCGGGTGCGAATCCCGGTGGTGCCATGGGTGTTTGTAGTGGTTCGGAATCCACTTTAAACCGTAGGTCCCGGTTCTAATAGGACTGTAGAGCATAGCGGGGGCATTGTTACTCCGCGTCCGTGGCTTATCTTCAAGTTACACGCGCCCCCTGGGTAGTGCAAAGTAAGTAACGTCGGTGCAGCCCTTATAGCATAAAAGATCATGGTCTATTTTGCCAGCTGCATTAGAAAAAAAAAAAAAAAAAAAACCTTTGCAAAAATTTTCATTATCACCAACTGCTTTGAATTGAGAACTTTAACATTTCTATTCATTTTGAATTGATGGGTACTGCAATCGTTTTTGTAACTAAAGACATTTTCATCTCTCTTGTACAGGAGTATGACTTGGAGCAAAAGATCGACCTGGAAATCAAGATGCAGGAGGGCACCAATAAGCTGCTGGCCGCATGCCGCTACCAGTTGCAGTCTCTGGAAGCCCTCAAGTCCCTCCTGACTTCCAACGAGAGGATTAACGCCTACATGTTGGAGTTGCAACGTCGGAAGGCCCTCAAGCAGAGCAAGTGAGTTTAACTGCATTTTTACGCATAACTAGTGTCATTAGATAATTTCATTCAGTGAATTTTTACTATTGATTTGCTTCTGATTTTAGATTAAAAAACAATCTAAATTTAATCATAAATATTATATTGTAACTATTAATGATGAGACACTCTGTAAATTTTGCCCGGGTGACAACTGAAATGACAAAAGAGTTTATGTGAGATATTAACAATTACAAAGAGACAACTGAATGCTTTATAAAAGTGCTTCTTATGTATCCTTATTTGGTAGACTAAATAGGCATTTTTGATTCTGTAAGATGACAAATTCACAACTGTAATATCATTTTTAAATGTTTTTTTATTCTGCCCCCTTTTACTTAATTATTATTATGTTGTTGTTCTTTCTTATCCCACTGGTCGACAGCAACATATAGACCAAATCCATGAACCCGATGTTCTCATGGAAAGAGGGAAAGAAGAGGGGGCAGCTTCTGTTGTGATGAAGCATCCGTAGGTAGAAGTCTGACTTGGCTCCGTGCCGATGAAAAGGTGGGCAGTGTCTTTCTGGAGGACTATCCGCATTTGCGTATCGTAACGGAGAAAACTCCGTAAAACTCTTATTAGGTAAACGACTAACGAGGCAAGATGCTGAACATCCCAAACGCCAACAAGGCTTCTCGTTTTTTGAAGCAGTGTCTGCAACAAAACCGCCAGCGGATTGAACCTCAGCCCTAATGCTCACAAGCGGCGCACATTGCCACTGAGTCACGAGTTGGGCAATTATTTTTAGATTTTGTGACGAAGATGTTAACTTAATGAAGTTTACTTGATAAACTTATTTTTAGCTGAAACTAAATGCTAACTATTATTTTTCTGTACAAATCATGTAATTATATTCAATATTGTATACGCAAACTCAAAAAGTCCTTGTTCCTTTTTTTCTCCTTTGATTATTTCCAGTGATTACAGTTGCGATTGGGCCTGAATAGCCGAGTGTCTAGCGCTCGGTGCCATAGGTTTCGGGTTTGACTCCCGTAGTCTTTAGCCCTTGTGGTTCCTCGATAAAGTGAAACTCCATATTACCCTTAGGCAATTGACCCATTCGCCTGTGACGGGGTCTTCTGGACCTTTATGCGTGTATTATTATTATTATAAATTATTGTTAACATTATCGCTGTGTATTGCTTACTAAATACACCACGTCAATCTTCTTTGATGTAACATAACAAACTTTTACACCTCTTGATGTAGAAATGATCTTTTAGTTGTAGAAAATTTTAAAAATAATACTTGCTTTCAACTTGGAACTGTGTTCTTTTTCATTATTTCATTGTTTCTTATACACCAGTATGCAAAAGACATTTTTTCAGAAATTGAATTATGCATTTATACAGTGATTATCTGAAATTAAATTTAATATAAAATAATTGTTCTCGCTTTTCATCAATTTAAACATTATCATCATCTTAAAATTTGGAAAAGTTTCTGCTATCTTTTAAATTTAAATATACGAACAAAAATAAAACTCATTTTTTTTTTCCTACAACGCCATCTATTAAATATATTTAAGTACAATGACACTATAAATAGAAACTACATGCCGCTGTTATAAATAATACTTGCTTTCAACTTGGAACTATGTTCTTTTTCATTATTTCATTGTTTCTTATACACCAGTATGCAAAAGACATTTTTTTCAGAAATTGAATTATGCATTTATACAGTGATTATCTGAAATTAAACAAATTTAATATAAAATAATTGTTCTCGCTTTTTCATCAATTTAAACATTATCATCATCTTAAAATTTGGAAAAGTTTCTGCTATCTTTTAAATTTAAATATACGAACAAAAATAAAACTCATTTTTTTTTCCTACAACGCCATCTATTAAATATATTTAAGTACAATGACACTATAAATAGAAACTACATGCCGCTGTTATAAATAATACTTGCTTTCAACTTGGAACTGTGTTCTTTTTCATTATTTCATTGTTTCTTATACACCAGTATGCAAAAGACATTTTTTTCAGAAATTGAATTATGCATTTATACAGTGATTATCTGAAATTAAACAAATTTAATATAAAATAATTGTTCTCGCTTTTTCATCAATTTAAACATTATCATCATCTTAAAATTTGGAAAAGTTTCTGCTATCTTTTAAATTTAAATATACGAACAAAAATAAAACTCATTTTTTTCCTACAACGCCATCTATTAAATATATTTAAGTACAATGACACTATAAATAGAAACTACATGCCGCTGTTATAAATAATACTTGCTTTCAACTTGGAACTGTGTTCTTTTTCATTATTTCATTGTTTCTTATACACCAGTATGCAAAAGACATTTTTTCAGAAATTGAATTATGCATTTATACAGTGATTATCTGAAATTAAACAAATTTAATATAAAATAATTGTTCTCGCTTTTTCATCAATTTAAACATTATCATCATCTTAAAATTTGGAAAAGTTTCTGCTATCTTTTAAATTTAAATATACGAACAAAAATAAAACTCATTTTTTTCCTACAACGCCATCTATTAAATATATTTAAGTACAATGACACTATAAATAGAAACTACATGCCGCTGTTATCATATTTAAATATTATTTTTAAAAAGTTATGTTAATCATTTTTTTCATTCTGATCGAATCTTTTTATACTATAGAAGCTTCAGAAGTATAAAAAGATCCAATCAGAATTTAAAAAGAAAAATTTTGTTTTTTTTTTTTTATCTGTTATCTGAACCAAAATTGAATGCATAATAGACTTTCTAAAAGATTATAAGATTTGTTTTTAATCTTGTTGGTTATAATTAAAACTGTTTTTCTAACAATAGCAGAAAATAGAAAAAATAGCAGAGAATAGAAAAAAAAAAAAAAAAAAAAGAAAAAAGGCTAAAATATGTGTGACAAATTAAAATTTCAATACATGTTGTTTAAAATATATTTGGAATAAATAAAACTGTTGGAAATATATTTATATTTATTTTTCGTTTCATTTACCCATGTAACAAAATATCAAATATGCTTTTATTATCCTTTTAGTTTAGTGTATAATTATCTTTAAAAGATAGTGAATAAATACTCATACTTCAAAAACTAAAAATAAAATATCTGGATTATAACCGATTAGCTAAATATGATATTACATTATTTCCTTGTAATAAATTTTGATCATATTTTAAAATATTAAAATATATGATTGCGAATATATAAGGTAAATAGTTGTCTATGGATGATATAACTTAGTCCAATTAAAGAGTCTTATTTTGACAAAATTTCTTTATTTAACACAACCATCATAATAATTACAGCAACGGATTTTTGTCTTTTCTACCTTGACCTTCGCCAAGGTTATATTTTTATGCTGTCCCGCACTCTCTTTTGTTGATGAATTTCAATCTCTTCTCATTCACTACCTGATAGCTGTTTTATTCTTATAGAATTTCTTTTCTCTGTAATTTGATACTATTTTATTTACAATTTAAAGTTCCTTTTTCCGTGCCTCTTTTCCTCACGTTAGAAGAAATCTTCAAGATGGAAGTACTCCTAGATACCCGCAGTTATGTCTGCATTGGTGGATTATGTTTGTTCTCCCATATTTCTAGACAATTCTACAGCTTTTTTCACAGTAGCAAATCTTTCTATATGAAAAACTGTTGCTGCTACTGCGCAGAAAATCAATTTGACTGAAAACTGCACTCTTAGATTCTCCTAGAATCTGTGGGTAGAGGGCAATTTGAAACTCACACAACCTATTGGATAGGATGGCCAAAATTTTCTAAGAAAATCCCTTTCAAAAGGAATGTTCTTCAACCATGGCCATCAACAACTCCAAAACCCAAATTAACCTCGAGGGACTCTTAAATAGGAATCCTCCCAATCCTTGTACCAAGAAAACTTATCAAACACCTTCAAGAAAATACTTTACAAATTCTTCATTCGCAGATATCACTGCAAAAAGGAATCGCCTCAAAAACCTTTAATATTAACGCCAACAGCTTTGATCGTATGACATCAATTCTGAAATTAATGAATTAAGATGTCAACGACCCTTTTAATGAAAGATTTTCGAAGTGCGCACTCTGCTCTTTAAACAGCAGAATATTCAGATGAATAATCATGCATCATACTCGAACGCATGATATATTTATCTACAACCAATTTTCTTACAATAGCGTTCCTCTAATTATACGATGTTTTCTTCTTCATTGGCGCAACAGCCCCATGGTGGCATGATAGGCCAAGGCTGCATGCCTACTGGCAGGTTTCGGGACGGGAGATGTTTTCTTTTTACGGTTATCAACCCTACGCCCTATAGTCATATTAGACCGGTACCTACGGCTTAAAGTGGATTCCGAACCGCTATCAAACATCCATGTCTTCGCCAGAACTCGAAGTTGAAACAAGTGGTACCAAAGGGCAGAGCTCTAGTCAATGGGCCATTAGGCCAATTAACTTCATTCGGATTTTTTTAATATTCATGACTGAGTTTTTATTTTCATAAAAAGCCTACTGAATGCGCTTTATAACGAACAGTTTTATCTACTTTGTAGAGCAATTTTTAACTAGAACATATTTTTTGGTGGTCCCATGAGAGAAATACCTAATAAATTTTTAAAACAAACATTTGCTCAACTACTTAAGAAACACGGGTAAAAGATGAAAGAAACAATTAAAAAAATAATAATAATAGCACAGAGACTCCTCATCCAGGATCATGAATTATAGGCCAAAAATTTTCTGTCTCTTAATTTGTAGAAAATTAAAATCAACATTGAATAAAATATTTTTCTGATATTTAAATGTTTACTTCTTATTAAATAAGAGCCACATTATATCTCATGTATTTAATCTGTTATCAAAATCTAAGTTTTCAAATAATAATAACGATATTTTCAGTCTATCAGTATCATCGAAATTATCAAGTGATAGTTTGTGCGCTTCCTTGTTATTTGTCATGTCTATCAAATACCATGTTTAAAATTATTTTATTTTTTGCAGGAGTCCACAAAAGGCAATTCTTCCTTGTACTGGAAAAGTAGCCATTAGTGGTAAGTTTATTTTTAATACACACTCATATAATATATACAAACTTCGAGAGGTGGTACAGCTTACTAAACATACATTTTTTTCTATAAGAATGTACGGCCCGAACACAAAAAAATTGAGACGTGGAAAACATTGTTTGTTTACAATATCATTGCAAAGTGCATCTTTGATTCAATGATGAATGAAGTGGTATATGGGGATGTGAAGCAACAAGGACTATAATCCCCTAATCACTATATATATATATGAACAGTTAGTTTTTCCTTATTTTTAAAATATGTCACTCTCCACAACGCTCTACGATCGTGTTAGACCGCGACCTATGGTTTAAAGTGGATTCCGAACCTTTACAAACATCCATGGCACCGCCGGGACTCGAACCCGAAACTTGTGGTACCGAGCGCCAGAGCGCTAGCCACTCGGCCATTCAGGCCCTTTGATTCAATGTTTACAATCTTCCAATGTTACCACCAACAGCGATACATGCTTGGCAGTAGGGCCTGAATGGCCAGTGGCTAGCGCTCTGGCGCTCGGTACCACAGGTTTCTGGTTCGAGTCCCGGTGGTGCCATGAATGTTTGTAGTGGTTCGGAATCCACTTTAAACCGCAGGTCCTGGTCCTAAAAAGGATCGTAGAGCGTTGTGGAGAGTGACATATTAAAAAAATAAGGAAAAACTAACTGTTCATATATATAGTGATTAGGGATTATAGTCCTTGTTGCTTCACATCCCCATATACCATTTCATTCATCATCATTCATGCTTGGCAGTGTCGAAGAAGTGATTGGCGAACAGTTCTAAAGATGCCTGTCATTTCGCGCATGCTTACAGGCTCAATGGAAGTCGAGCAACGAGGTTCTCAATTCAGTTAACTGGTGTCTCGTAAATGAAAACACAGAGTAAGGATAAAATGAGGGCATCGAGATTGCCACCCACTATAAGCAACTTCATTTAATGCTAATTTTCTAACTAATTTAAGATGTGGAGGTATTGTGGTTCTTAAAACCACCAGGGAACTCCGTAACCGGTACGCCCGTTGCCCCGAGATTACCACCCAGAGGACTTAAACTATACATTCCTTACAAAAATTAATACTTTAGTAATCTTACCACCTCTCAAAAATGGTCGGATGGTCGTTAAATCACCCTGTAAATTTATATATAGATAATTTTTTTTTTATTGCTGAAAATAATTCAGTCCTATTTTTTAAGGACAGCTCAGTTTTATTTATTTAAAAGTAACATATTTTTAAATATAAGCAACATTATTTAGGTCAGTTTGTTGTGTTTCTTGAATTTAGAACTAATTGAAATATTTTCCAAAGTTTCTGGAAGAATATTTTCACAATCCACATTCATTCTACATCTAAGAAATAATAGTTTTCCCTCTACTATTGGTAAATGGCTTGAAAAAATGTTATCAAGATTTTTGCACAATATAAACTTCTTAAGCAAAACTCAATATGGTTTTATTCCTTAAATGAACTGTAAAGACACTCTTCTACCTCTAAAAATGTTGTGGCAAAAAAGGCAAAAAAAAAGAAAAAGCTGTGCTGTTTTACTACTTCTTTCTCAAGAAAACTATGTATATTAGGTTAAGAAGCACAATTTAAAGTTCCTTTGATATCAAGATGTAATATTAGAAGAATTTTTATTTAAATAATATTCTTCTAGAAATGTTAAATATTTAACCCGCAATATATATTAATTAATTTTTTTTTTTTTTTTATTTATTCATTTATTTTTTTCTGGAAAGATAATCTAGTTTATCCTTCTATCACACTTTTAGAAGGATAAACTAGATTATCTTTCCAAAAAATAAATGAATAAATAAAAAAAAAATTATGGTAATTATTCATGGTAATTCTTCACGAAATTCATTGTGAAGAATTACCATGAATTGCGGTAGTTTGGGTTTAAACTCCGATGACGAAAATTCGACTTTTAAATTTGATACAATTCTGTTCATTTACCATTTATTATTTTTATAAATGAACAGAATTGTAAAACAGTAAACAATAGTTTTGAAGAAAAAATTAATTAGAAATCCTGCTTATTTTTATGGTGCATGTTTTACAATTTCCTCAAGCTTTCAATTACTATAAAAAAAAATTTGCAAAGAATACATAAATTACATTTTCAAGCATAAATTAAATGCACGAATTCCAGATCTATGTTGTCTTTTTTTAAAAAATGGCAAATTCAAACAACTAATAATATTTATAAGAATTTTTCGTATTTCTGTTTAGACAGCTGTAAAACTAACAATTATATTGCACTTGTCTTTGCTGTTTTTCAAAATGGTTAATATGTATACATTTTTAATACAATAAAAAGTTGTAGTTTAAATTTTGATTCTAACTTTCTTGTATGTCTTTTCAGATATACGAATGCCTTTAATATGGAAAGATAGTGATCATTTCAAGAACAGAGGCGATTACCGGCGATTTGCAGTTTTCTGCTTATTAAAAGTGGGCACAGAAGTATTCGACACAACCATGATTAGTAATGTAGATCGAAGCATGACAGATATTGCATTTGAGGATGTCATAACTTTGTATGTATGCCTAGAGTTATATGCAATTTTTTTTTTATGGGTATATGAAATAAAAATATTTTAAGTTTATTTAAAAATTTCTTTTCTGAAATTAAATAAATGCTGATATTTTTAAAAAGTCATCCTAATTGTAAAATATTTTTGCAAAATTTATTTGGTGGTATTTATTAACTAAGCTTTTATACATTAAATCAACACAACTATGTGTTTAAAAATTCAAAATAAATTATATATTCTTAATAATTTTGCTGCTCTCAATTTCATTTGAATATTCTAAGATGTATTATTGTTTTATATTCAGATATATGAACTATCTATAATCTTATATTATATATTAAATTATCTTACAGTATTCTTTAAAGAATATTCTGAAAATCTTGTAATAGAATATTAGAAAATTTCATAATCATTCTTTTAGAATGCACCATTTATTCTTACTGCTTGTTTTATGTGAACCAGTCTGATTTAATCATTTTCAAGAACAAATTTTAGATATTTTTTTAATAATGCTTATTTTTTTTTTTTTTTTTTTAGTAATAATGTGCCTCAAGATTTTGAATTTCGTCTAGAAGTTTACAGTCATGTATTACAAGAAGATTTGACTATAGCAAGTGCTTCAAATAAATTGAAAAAGAAAATATCTTATTCAGTTAGTAAAGCCATTGGAAAAAGATTATCTGATAATTTTGTAAGTGTTTTTGCCTTACATTCCTTAAATAACTTTCATGTACTCTTTTTGTGATATAATTGCAAATATAAATCTTATATTTTTAACAATTCCCTTTGAGTGAATATAAATAATTATTTATGCTTGCTTCAGTAATTGTGTAAATTATCTTTGATATCAATAGTAGTTTTTTTTTTCTTCTTGCAAATTAGAAATCAAAAATAAAAGTTTAAAAAATAATTGCTTATTGTAACAAGCCATTTTTAAGAAACGTATGCCTACTGGCAATATGAGTTAAATTACAAACACAAAAAGCTGGAGTTGTGTCTCAAGCATTTACTATTAAAAAATTACCGAATTAATTCATTTTGTACAATTTTTTTTTTAAATGGGTTTTGTACCTTAACTTAAAAAAAGATTAGATTTATGTATGAATTCATTATTGACAAAACAAAAGAAAAAAATTTTTCATTGCAAAGTTTTGAAAAATTTGGTAATAATTGTTTAAAAATATTTTAGTAGTTATTAAAAAATATTAAATCTTCACTTTTCTCTGTCTCTTTTTTTTTTTTTTTTTTGTGAATATACTTTAATATTTTGTATTTCCCAAAGCTATTTATAAGCTTTATATGTATATATGTAGTACTTTAGTCATTTCTAAATGTGCATTTTTCCCCCAATATTTCAAACACTATTTAATTTGATACATACTAATTCATATTTTCTTGACCTATCACCATTAATTTATATAATATTATTAAATAATAAGCCTAATTTATTAACTGTGTTTCAGGTGATTTCACCAAGGCAGCATTATTTTATTATGTGATTAATATTATTATTTTTATATTCTTTGTTAAATTAACATGGATTTTAAATTATTTTTTAAAAATACCTCATATATTTGACTTCATAATAATAATCTGAATTGAACTATTTTTTATAGAGGGAAGATGGAAATTTGAAAAATGGGTATGTATTTTTGAAAATCCTATATACATACAAAAAAGAGTATCACATAATTTACTTTAATACTTTATATATGACTATATTTTAAGTACTTAAAATAAATATCACTATATTTTAAATAATTAAAATATATTTTTAGTACTTATTTTAAGTACTTAAAATATAGTCATATATTAAAAGAAATATTTAAAAAAATGTTATAAACGTCATTTATTAAAAAAAACTTTTTTAAATAAAAATTTTATGTTGATAGATTATATTTCATTTTACAAAATAAAATTTCCTATGTCTTTATATATATAAAATTATTTGTAGCTATTATATTATATGTTTGATTGATTGTTTATTTGATTTGATTTAATGAACATTTCTTTTTTTCATATTGACAGTTATGCAGACTTCGAACTAGTTGCTTACGCTAAACTTAATTTATCTGATGCCAATTCCCGTATTAAGACATATGATCTAGTTATGGAAACGGCAGAGAAAAATAACCAGCTACCTCTGTTTGGACATTTTTGTTGTCGTCTTGCTGTTCAACCCAAATGTATGGTGGACGAAGTATTCTCAGGGTATTTAAGTCTAGTCCAAGTAAGTATGTTTGTATAATTTAAAAATAATTTTTTGTGCCATGTGCAATTTAGATTTTTAGAATTAAATTTAGGACTGAATGGAAAAGAAAGTAACAATTTATACATAAACAACTTATGCAGAGTAAAAAAAAAAAATCTTTAACTATTATCAATCATTAATATTATATTTTCTTTTTGCCTTTAGCAAATAGGGAATATAACTGGTTCTCGCAGAATGTTGTGTTCCTTGAAAAATTTCAATTTATCAATGTGGTCCAATTTTGCTGATGTTCATAGTTCAAATCCTGATATTGTTATACCAATTAAAACGGTAATGTATCAGTTTTATTCTATAAAATTTTTCCTACATAAATGTAATACAAAATATAAAAATTCTCTACATTACAAGCATAACTAATTTGTTAATAATAATGAAAATATTGCTTTGTCATTTAAAAAAATTCCTGTTTGTAAAAATGAGCTGAAATTTTCAGCAAATGAACATTATAGTGTGTTACACAAATGATTGATGAGCAGCACCCTCTGAACTACTGCTGAAACCGTATAAATAGTGGGACGTTGAATGTAGTCTATGGTTCTCTATTTGCTATGGTTCTATTCCATGTTCATGTCTATGGATCTCTATTCTCTATCTTCTAGTGCTAAACGTTAGGTGAGACGTAACTATGCCTCTTAAATACAAGAGGACGGCATTTCAGCAACTTACGGATGGGGGAAGGGGATCATTGGCTTTCATGAAGGAGGATTTCCTATCGTGCAATAGCAACTCGTGGCATCATAATAGCAACATAATGATGTGCGTTTGGAAGCAGTGGACCGACGACAACCGGTAACGCTTAATTCCGGGAATGGACACTTCAACGCGCGATAATAGACAATTGGTCCGCATGGTGCTGATAGGCCTTACTGCTTCATCTAGACTGTTGGTCCATTTCTACAGGTGTATCAGTGTCTGCTTCATCAATTCGTCGACGTATGCCACATCGTGGACTGCGTGCAAGAAATTCTTTATACAGGATCCCCTTAACGCAAAACCATCTTTTGCGACTGCAATGGACTCATAGAAACTGGCGTGCAGCTTTGTAACAAGTGGTTTCTCTTACGAATCCCGCTTTAATTTGTGGTACCAAGATGACAGCATTCGTGTTAGATGCCATACTAGTGAACTCTACCTTCGGAAGTGCATTATCAAACGACATAGTAGACGAACACCTGGAGTTATGGTATGGTGTGCGATTGCGTGTCATAGACGATTTCAGCTGCTACGAATTTTGAGTAATTTTAAGTGAAGCCCTGGTCAGTGAAGTCCTGGAGCCCTAAGTCGTTCATTTCTTCAAGGCACTCCTGGAGCTATTTTTAACAGGATATTGCCATTCCACATGTTACAAGAAATGTTCAAGACCTCTTTTCAGCAGAACACATACAGCTTCTTCCTTGGCCTGCTTATTCGCCAGATGTGTCGCCCATTGAACATGTGTGGGATTTCGTTGGTCGTTGTCTCGACCCTGATCCTCGTCCTACAGCTTCTGCAGGTGAGCTTTGGGTACGCATACAGACAGTAGGGAATGTTCTTCCCCAGGCAGACATTCAAATTCTGTTTGACTCATGCCACTTCGTATAGCGACAATTATTGCAGCTCATGGTGGCTATGCCAAATACTGATTCAGGGCACCTAATATTGTTTTTAGCTTTGAAAATTTACTCCTTTATTTGTACCAATATAAATCGTGTAAAAAACCAATATACCTATTTTATTGTATTGTTTATAATACACACTTTATTGTACCAATATAAGTGTGTATTAAATTTCATTTAATTCCGATGATGCCTTCATGGTGTTCCAATTTTTACAAACATGAGTATATATATACTAGCGCATATAATCAGCATAGCATGGCTTCAGAAAATAAAACTTAACACGACTCGATGAAAGAGTTGATTTTATAGAGTTAATAAACTTAACAGCATGAATCAAGTTAATAAAACTCATTAATTTGATTCATGCCTGTTCAATTTCAGCACCTTCTCTTTGTTCAGCTCTAGCATTGGACCATTCTCAACCTATTAGATTCATTCTGTTTTTCTGATGTCCTCAAATTTTCTATTGATCTACATGCTGCTCGTCGCATAGAGTCAATTCTAGTCTGATTGAAGTTTTCCTTTCTTAAGCGACATTGCAAATTTAACAATGCAAGCCATTGTGAAGTTCAACAAACTCTTTCTCCCAACTTCTCACTGGGGCAGGCTAGATAACCCTATGGCTATCAAATTTCGAACATCCGAAGACAGATAGTGGAAAATTCCGCTGTGAAAAAGGGTCGAAAACTCAAACAGTGTAAAAAATAACCTAAACAATGAAAAATTCATTAATTTATCCCAAATTGGGTAATTTTTTTTATCGAATATAGTTCCAATTTAGATTTTTTTAATCAGTTGTTCTAGGCTTTGCATTAGAAATATCCATGGTAATTTTGGGGAAATTGGATGTGAATTGAAATAAAGAAAATCTGATTTTTATATATAGCTTATATAAAATAATTTTATCAAACCTTGATAAACTTCTCATTGTTTAATTTTTATATCTAAATTGGGTACTTCTTTTTTTATTATTATGAACTTATTTATTTAAGATGTTTGTAATAGTAATTAGGACTATTGGCCATTCGGCAACAAATCATTGAAAATTTATTGCTGCCTGTAATGACAACAAAGTACCAAAATCTATATTAATAGTAATAACAAATTTTTTAAATTTAGGGTACCAAAAGTAACACCCAGTTCCAAAGCAATATCATATCCAAGATTCAGTTTCAAAGTGGAATACATGCAAGATAATGAAGACAAGGAGCATCTGCTTGCAGCAGATTCCCCAATCCAATTAAGTGAATGGCTCAATTATATTACTCAACACATCAAAGATTATGGTCAGTGTTTCATGTTATTCAATATATGCATATTCTTTTACATTTATAAAATCTAATCTTGTTTTGTCTTGATGTCTTCATGAACTTAAGAATAAATTTATAAATATCAAGGAAAAGAAATCCATTAAATTAAGTTTGATCTGTTAAAGCATCAAATGTTTATATTTAACGAATCAAACTTATTTTGATTGCTTGTTGAAAACATTACTTAAATTGTCTTAAGAAACTAATTTATTTTTGAATATAATCAGAATGGATCATTTTATACAGGACATAAGACTTGCATGTTATACTTCTGCTTTGTAATTTCTTTGTGATAACCTAAATAAAGCAATATTAATATTGATATTCAATGCAAGAATAATATTTAAATGTTATTATATTTGTTGTTACGAATATTGGACTCGTTATATTTAAAAGATTAAAAATTAACTGAATTAACAATATTAAATAAAAAAATATTTTTTTAAATAAGTTAAAATAATAATAAAAAAATAATTAAAAATATAAATAATAATAATAATATTTTTACTTGTTTAATTATGTAGAAATATAAAATAATATTAATTATGTAATAATAAATATGTAATAATTATAATTACATGTAGAATGTAAATAATTTTTTATGAAGTACATTTGTAAAGAATTAAATATTTTTTATCTGTAGAACTCTGAAGCCGGCATCTGAATCTCTTATAGAAATTTCATCACCTTGTATTTGTAGAAACTCTCAGTTCATCAGACATCGGAATAGTTCTCTATATGATGAAACTCCTTTTCTTGGTAAGTAATAATATGCTTATTATATTCAGCAACCTTTTCTTTTTGTCTTGGATATATATATAAATGTGTGTGTTAGTATTTTTAATGAATTCTGAAATCTTGTTTGTTAATATTTCTTTTAATTTATAACAAAAATAGTATGTACTTTCAATAAAGTGTATTCTCCTTCATTTTTTATGAAATTATTTGTGGCTATGATTGTAGTTATTATCATTTTCGATATTAAGCAAAATCAAAAAATAATTATAATAAATAAATATTATAATTTTCTAAAAATATGGGAAATTAACCTTTGTGACAAATATGCTTTTTTTCTTCCTTTTTCAGATGATGGTGAGACATCCACTGGAAGTTATGGTAGCAGTTCAGCCACCTACAGCAAGAATGGCCACCGCGTTTCCACTCCACCTTTTTGCTCCTGGTCTTCAAGCTCTTCTTCTACCAATAGCTCTTTGGAATACCAGTCTCATCCTGCTTCTAGAACATTGTACAGGAAGTCTGTCAGTGCCTATTTCCCTTCCTTTTTCCATTCTTGAAAGAACACTGTCTTTTTTCCTCATTTATAGGAAAACCTAGTCATTCCACATACATTAGAGACTCGCATTTGTGAAACAACACACAATGCATTCAGAAACAAGATTTAAAAAATGAGAAACTCATTTAATGGTATATTAGAATGATGTAAATTAAAAAAGGGCATGACTGACATTGAGATAAAAATAATCTAATATATATTTTTTATTTATATGTAGCTGTCAAATTTGAATAGTACAATATCACTGTGAAATTAAATTTTCTTAGTGGATATGATTTTCGTCATCCATTTGAAAGCAGTTTAAATTGGCTAAACTGTATTAATAAATATACACAATATTTGCTTTTTTAATAAATTATTGGGTTTATTGACTGGATGATTAATTCAAAATTATTAATTGCCATTAAGATAATTGTAAACTCATGCACATAAGTTAAGCTAATTATCAAGTTGTCTGGATTTTCTTAGAAACATTATTCATCATGTTGGATCATCTTATTGGGCAATTGCTACTGATTTGGTCACTATCGACTGCAATAAATACAAGCAAACAAGTACAATAAATTTGGTTAATTGGTGGCTGCTGGTTTGGATGCATTGTATAGTTATGATGATTCAAATCTGCCAAAATTTTTTTTGATTAAAATAAAGGATATGTGTGTGTGTGGGGGAAATCTATACTTGATTAGTTGACTTGATTTTATTAAAAAATTATAAATGTAATAGAATTAATAAATTAGTTTTAATTATTCCAAATGAAAATGCAAACTAAGATTATCTGACTTTGTAACAAGCTGTAATGTCCAAGAAAAAGAGAACAGAGTTTATAATTTTTTTAAAAAATTAACTGTTTTATGTGTTACTGAGATGTGAATAATCATTACTGAGATGTGGATAATCATTACTGAGATGTGGATAATTATACTAAAGGAGTATGACTACAATGAAATTCAACATAATTAAGATAAGTTAAATGTAAAACATTACTATAAAACTCATCATAAAAATTGTGTTGCTTCATCTCATCTTCCAATTTGCTTTGAAATGTTATTCAGGTTTTAATAAATTTCCTGGAATTTAGTTCTACATTATTTAAAAACATTTTTGCCAACCAAAAATTAATAATTATTATTTTAAAATCTTAATTAATGTTGTTAATTTTTTTATTTTCATAAATAGTTCATAATATTAAAGATTCTTTGTAATCAATTGCTATGAATTAGTAGAAATTAAGATATTTTTACCTGCATGTAAACATATATATTGTATATTACTTATTTGTGTAAATAAAGAAATAGATTATAATCATTGGCTTATTATTTTTCTGTTACATAACATTTAATAAAGAAACTTTTGTCTCCTATTTTTTTAAACAAAAAAAAAAAAACATCTAAAATTTTTTAATTGTGTTTGATAAGTTTTGTTGTTTAATTAATATAAATAAAAAAAAAAATAAAAAATATCCAAATTATATTTAATATTTATATATTATTAAATTATGCTATATTAAAATGAGTATGTATCAGAAGTTTTAATAGTGCAATTTTTAATTTATTTTTTTCGTATAACATATTAAATAAAAAATGATAATAATACATAGAAAAAATTGTAGTATAGAAAGTGAAATTGATAGGCATTTTCAATAAGAAATTGAAACTTAAATTCGTTTAAGCTCAGAATACCTTAATAAGTTAAATATTCTAATAAGTATTATTAATAATTTGGCTATTCATTTTGTCCACTTTAAATTTTAACAGCTATATTAAATTTTTAAATTCTAAGTGGATATAATCGTATTCAAGTCTTCTTTCCTTTATGCCTCTTGTTAAAAGATTTTTAGTGTAAAAAAATAAAATTAATTTGAGATATTTGTCAGATGGTTATTTCATCAGATGGATTTGAAAAAAAAAAATTTCAATTATATACAACATTATTTTATTTATTATTGTCATTCAATTAATTTGTAATAATATTTTTGTCCTTTTTAATCACAAACATTTATTTCTTAAACGATGGAAAATGAGATTATTTTAAAAAGTGAAGAAATAGAAGGAGTAAAAAAAATATCTCAGTTACTTTTTTTAATAAATTGAATAAAAAAAATATACCACTAGTTGTTTTTTTAACAAAAATTAACTTCAATATGTTATATAACACAGAGAAGTCAACTGCTATAGATTCTCTGTAGTTCCATGGAAAAATAACAAATATTTTGTAATATGGAGAAAAATAACAAAAAAAAAAGCCATTTTTGTCTATTTTTTCCAAACTTAATACAAAAAACTTCCATTGATATCAATAAAAAATAGTGCTAGTTTTTGGAAAAAAAAAATCGAAATTTTTTTAATTAAGCATCTAGAGTATATAGCCTTAATCAATGATGTGCACAAATAAATGTGTCGCCATTATATTTTCCTTTGTTAAAAAGAACAGTTATCCTTTTCTGAGATACTATAATTAAGTCTCATTTGAGGTTTGGCTTGGGTCATATACTTTAAAATACAAGAAGTATTTCTGTTATCAATCTTATTATAATTGAGGGATCTTCACAACATACTTCCCAGTAATAAAAATATTTTAACTAAGAGATTTTAAAAAATTAAATTGCAGAAATCATCTCACAATTCCATATTAAAGATAATTATAATCATCCAAAATATGAATGGTAGAAAAGTCCGACGAAATAGAAGACGATGGCAGCCCGAAGCTGTGGAAGATGATAGCAGCAGAGATACTCGAACGAAGCAGTGTTAGATATCGGCAGCAGTGAGAGACGATAGTAGCAGAAGTAGCCCGAATAGAAGATGACGGCAGCAGAAGAAGACGATGGCAGCAGAGAAAATCGCACAAAGCCGTGGTAGATGTTGGCAGCAGAGGTATTCACACGAAGCAGTGATAGATGATGGCAGCAGTGAGAGACGATGGTAGCAGATGTTGCAAGAATAGAAGATGACGGCAGCAGAAGAAGACGATGACAGCATTTGGTAACGTTGGCAGCAGAGAAAGTTGCACAAAGCAGTGGTAGATGTTGGCAGCAGAGGTATTCGCACGAAGCAGTGATAGATGATGGTAGAGACGATGGTAGCAGATGTCGCAAGAATAGAAGATGACGGCAGCAGAAGAAGACGATGACAGCATTTGGTAACGTTGGCAGCAGAAGAAGACGATGACAGCATTTGGTAACGTCGGCAGCAGAGAAAGTTGCACAAAGCAGTGGTAGATGTTGGCAGCAGAGGTATTCACACGAAGCAGTGATAGATGATGGCAGCAGCGAGAGACGATGGTAACAGAAGTAGCACGAATAGAAGATGATGGCAGCAGAAGAAGACGATGACAGCAGAGAAAGTCGCACCAAGCCGTGGTAGATGTTGGCAGCAGAGGTATTCACACGAAGCAGTGATAGATGATGGCAGCAGTGAGAGACAATGGTAGCAGATGTCGCAAGAATTGAAGATGACGGCAGCAGAAGAATACGATGATAGCATTTGGTAACGTTGGCTGCAGAGAAAGTCACAAAGCCGTGGTAGATGTTGGTAGCAAAGGTATTCACACGAAGCAGTGATAGATGATGGCAGCAGTGAGAGACGATGGTAACAGAAGTCGCACGAATAGAAGATGACGGCAGCAGAAGAAGACGATGACAGCATTTGGTAACGTTGGCAGCAGAGAAAGTTGCACAAAGCAATGGTAGATGTTGGCAGCAGAGGTATTCACACGAAGCAGTGATAGATGATGGCAGCAGCGAGAGACGATGGTAACAGAAGTAGCACGAATAGATGATGACGGCAGCAGAAGAATACGATGATAGCATTTGGTAACGTTGGCAGCAGAGAAAGTCGCACAAAGCAGTGGTAGATGTTGGCAGGAGAGGTATTCCACGCAGCAGAGATAGATGATGGCATCAGTGAGAGACGATGGTAGCAGATGTCGCAAGAAAAGAAGACGACGGCAGTAGAAGAAGACGATGACAGCAGAGAAAGTCGCACAAAGCAGTGGTAGATGTTGGCAGGAGAGGTACTCACACGAAGCAGTGATAGATGATGGCAGCAGTGAGAGACGATGGTAACAGAAGTAGCACGAATAGAAGATGACGGCAGCAGAAGAAGACGATGACAGCAGAGAAAGTCGCACAAAGCAGTGGTAGATGTTGGCAGCAGAGGTATTCACACGAAGCAGTGATAGATGATGGCAGCAGTGAGAGACGATGGTAGCAGAAGTAGCACGAATAGAAGATGACGGCAGCAGAAGAAGACGACAACAGTAGAGAAAGTCGCACGAAGCAGTGGTAGATGTTGGCAGCAGAGGTATTCACATGAAGCAGTGGTAGATGATGGCAGCAGTGGCAGACGGCGACAGCACTAGTCGCACTATTAGAAGATGACGGCAGCAAAGGAAGTCAATGATGGTGGAACAAGTTGCGCGAATCAGCAGCAGAAATCGATGACAGAAGTGGGAATCGTACAAATCAGGTAAAGATGGCAGAAGAAGAATTGATCATTGTATCGAATTATTGTGTCAATTTATTACTAGACCCAAGGCTGAATATTTGCTTGTGAAATAATGCAATAGTCCCAGATTTTCTTTGTTGGTAATACCTGTTATCCCAGTGATGTAGACAATGAAATAGAGCAAAATGATGGCAACAGTAATGTTGACAGCGTGAGCGTTTAGAAGAAAATAGAATATTGTTCTGGGAGAATGTTGTAGCATATGAATGTTATCATTTGTGGAGTTGAGACATTAAAAAATTTAGGAAATATTGATTTTCATATTTTATAATCAGACAAAAAATATTAAACAAGAATTTTAATTTTGAAATTTTCTAATAAAAGATTTAATTTTTGGTGAATTTTGAAATTAATTTACTTATAAAGTTTTGCCTGAACTAAGAAAGTAATTTTATGTCACATGTTTAAATTAAGCGGAACATGTATCACAGTGGCAACGAACATACGAAGTGCTTGTAAAATAATTCCTTGTTCGAAAAAGATATTCGTTAGGACGATTGGTAACAAAGTAAATAATGGGTTTATTATTAATGTTGTTTGAGTCAACAAATTGACAACAAGGGAAAATTCCATTTAACATGTTATCAGGTGGATGTAAAAATTCATCCTCGGTTTCATCATTATCATCATAATTATAATTTCATCACCCTGACTCATATCAATTTCAGTATCAGTAAAATTGACTTTGGGAGTATTAATTGTCTCATTAGTACTTTCAACAATCAAAACGCGATTGCGATAAGAGATAATCTCAGCGGCCCAGTTATCAAGGCCAAAAATCAAAATTTTCAATCCGCCATTCTCCTTAATAGTAATGGCCGTTAACAAAACATAAAACGAAAAGTGAAATAAACTCCACAAATCATGCACATAAAAGAACCGTGCCAAAAGTCCAAGACCAACAGAGAAAAATACAACACTTACGGCTCTGGTCTCATCCATATTAGTAGAAAGTTACGTAATTTATCACAATCAAACTTACTCGTTTGCACTCAAACTTGTTTTAAATCAGTTTACACAAAATATGTTATGATATCTTTATTGCAGCCATTGTTTAGTATGCATTGTTTCTATAACTTTCAGTCACATTGTTTAAAACTATATTTCATTTGTTTACTTTAACTGTTTATCAACAATAGTAATAACAGTGTCTCATTTCATTGATGCATTAATACAGACATGATTTACATCAATAGTACCGAAAAATCTTTATTTACTTTTTTTTGTTATTTGGCAGAACATTTAAATTCTTTAAAACAGATGTTCTAACTATATTGATTTTTGATTTAAAAAAAAAAAAAGATTTTGTGGTAAAATCGCAGAATAGAGGCCGTTGTGATTTGCCGATAAAAGTTCTTTTCACCAAAATTCGCCAAAAGTTGCAATTATAAGTGAAGTGAACTACAAAGAGAACAATAATCCTGGATTACCACATTTGGCGACTTATCGCTTAGCTGGCTCTACAAAAATGTCGACAAATCTCAAAAGTCCCTGTTTTGAGATTTGGCCGAATTTGTTTTATAATTTATATTAAAATACCTGAACAATCTCAAATTCTATAGACATATGACTAGTAACCATATTAGAATCATAATTAAATTGCGAAGCAGGTGTTTTGGTTAAAATCTAGGATATTGTACCCTGAGGAAGTCGCCAACCTTGCAACCCTGAATATTTCGCCAATTTCTTTAGGGTTGCAATACTATAATTAGAGGAATTCGTAGCTCCATTTTCCAAACAATATAATGACTATTTATTGTTATTGTGATTATATTATTATTTTCAGAATTCTTATTTGCAGTAAATAAGAACAGAAATATATATTCTGTTAAATAAGTATTCCAATAAATTATTGATTATTCCAAACTTATTCTTACAACGTACGTCAGTCACTGATTCAGAACATAAATTTTTATGAAGTTGCCACTCAGGAATGTAAGAAACAAACAAGAAAAACGATTTTTTCTTTATTAATAACTTATATTTTATTTTTAAATAATTAATTTCCTTTTTAAAGATGTTCGTTTAATTAGGATTTTGTGGCTACAGTAATTAGAATTCGCTCGAAATTTTTAGCTTTTAGAACGTTAGTTAACGTTGCAATTTAAATTTTTAATAATTAAATTAATATTAATAAAATAATGTGTTCGGAACATTTGATAATTATCTGGCGCCAAATGTGTTGGCGAATAAAATGTTTGTTTCCACCACAAAGGAAGGACATACCACAATAAAAGGTAAGTTATTCTCTAGTTTTTCTTCTTTTTTATCTTTTTTAATATTAATTTATCATTCAATTCGGCTTCGTAAAGAACAACTTATTATTTGACATTACAAAAAAAAAAAAAAAAAAAAAAAAAAAAAAAAAAGAAAGAAAGAAAGAAATGGCGAATTAACGAATAACTTTGGCGAAATTTTATCGTATCGAAATTTTATCAATTAACAGCGATTATTATCTTTGTTTAAATTATACATTTTTGTGACTTAGCAAAATAAAATTCCACATATTAATTTGGCGATAAAGTGATTTAATTTGGTGTGAAAGCAATTTAGGAATAAAATGTTGACAAAATAATGATATATTTTGGCGTTAAAGCGGCAATATGTGGCGTAAAAGAAAACATTAAAAAGTTGGCATAATAGTGGTAAAAATGTGGCGATAAAGCGATATATATTGGCGTAAAAGCATTTTAGGTATAATTTTTTTGGCATAATAGCGCTAAATTTCGGCGTAAAAGCGGTATCATTTGGCGCAAAAGTATTCAGAGATAAAAAATTTTAGTGATAAATATTGGCGATAAAGCATTAAATTTTGGCGTAAAAGCACCTCAAAAAACAAGATTCGCTTAGTGAAAACATTTGGCTATAAAGCGATAAATATTGGCGATAAAGCGTTTTTCGGCTTAAAAGAAGTTATATAACAAAATTTGCTTAGTGAAAAATGGCTATAAAGTGATAAATTTTGGCGATAAAGCATTAAATTT
This sequence comes from Caerostris extrusa, assembly GCA_021605095.1. Classification (NCBI taxonomy): domain Eukaryota; kingdom Metazoa; phylum Arthropoda; class Arachnida; order Araneae; family Araneidae; genus Caerostris; species Caerostris extrusa. The sequence continues at coordinate 48,878 of BPLR01015862.1, forward strand.
TTGCATTTCGAGGGTTAAAATTTTGGCAGGATAGTGATAATATTTGCCGTTAAAGCGGTAAACTTTGGCTTCAAAGCCTTTTCAGGAACAAACTTTGACGTAATAGTTATTTGGCTGTTAATGTTGGCATAAAAGCACTGTTTGACTATAAATTTTGGCGAAAATAGCATATTATAATGACACCGAACTTCGGCAACCATTTTTGTCTGTTTCTTGGCGATTTGGCAACCCAGTAAAGGATTTTGGCGTAATATCGTTTTTACAGCGCAAACTACCTGGCCCATTTATTTCTATGCTTATTCACCGACTTGGCAACTTGGCGATGTGTTTGGCACAAAGGGTACAGGATTCTAGATTTTAACCGGTGTGGGTGTTTTTATAAATGAAATAAACATTGTATTAAATTTAAACTCCTGATTTTTTTCGGAATAATTTTTAATTAAAAGTAAAAGGATAGTTTATTTTCAAATTATAATTCTATTAAAAATTAATTCGTAAACTAAAAACGCAGGCAAAATAAGCAGCAAGTGACTCACTCTTCTCTGCAAGAATGTTGTAGAAAAATTAATACCAAGATCACCGCATGAACGTAAAAAAAAAATTTGAAAGGAAGATCTATCACTAGTTTCAAAATTCGATACACATCCTTCCGGTTCTTCTACTTATTCTTCAATGGCGCAATGGCGATATTGTGGGGCAAGCTTGTCTTCCTATTGACAGATTCGAAACATGGGATATTTTCTTTTTTACTGGATAGGATTGTCAATTCGGTACTTACGTATTAACGCCACCGCAGCTACAGATTTGGCGATTTTTAAGTGGCGCCAATCTACAATTAAAATTTTTGTGACAAATCATAAAACACTTTATTTAAAATCAAAACACTTTCAAAATTCAAAACACTCTATTTAAAAACAAAGTAGTCAATCAGTTTCGATGGGAAATGGGCCGATATAGAGTTTAACATAGATTCAAAACATTCTCTATTTTGGCGCAATTTTAGCTCTTTATTGGCGCAACTTCTGCTGTGGTGGCGTTAATACGTAAGTACCGTCAATTCTACACCCAACGCTCTACAGTTACATTAGACCGGGATCTACGGTTTAAAAGTGGATTTCGAACACTACAAACATCCATGGCACCTGCCGGGACTCGAAACCGAAACCTGTGGCACAGAGCGCCACACATCCTTCCGGTTGCACTTAATTAATCCGGTTGCACTTAATAATCCGGTTTAATTTGATGACTGACCTGAGAACATGTCGCAGATTCAATATCGTTATTCTGGGATTTCTTGATGATATTATGAGTTTACATCCCCAATAGCACTAGTTATTTTGTCGATAATTCCATCCTTATTTACAGGCTCAATAACCGGTAAACATCTAGAATCCTGTATCCGCTGTGCCAAATGCATCGTCAGTAAGCATAGTAATGAACAAACAGCTATTAAGCCAAAGTCTATTCCTAAAGTGCTTTTAAGCCAAAAGTTAATGCTTTATCGTCAAATTTTATCACTACAAAATTTTATTCCTAAATACTTTTGTGCCAAATGCTATCGCCTTACGCCAAAAGTTAGCACTATTATGCCAAAAAAAAAAAAATATGCAAAGTTGTCTTTACGCCAATTTATATTGCTTTATCGCCAAAATTTTCCACTATTATGGCATAATTCTAATATTTTCTTTTTACGCCACATATTGCCGCTTTAACGATAAAATATATCCCTATTTTGCCAAATTTTTATTCCTAAATTGCTCTTACGCCAAATTTAATCGCTTTATCGCCCAATTATTAAGTGGAATTATGTTTTGTTAACTCACATAAATATATCATTTAGACATAATAATCGCTGTTACGATAAAATTGCGTCCAAATTATTAACTAATAAGCCATTTTTTTCTATTATACCAAAAAATATTTCATGTTGTTTACGATAAAGAATTCAAATGCTGAAACAAAATTATTTAAAAAATAGGGGAAAAAAAGAAACCAGAGAATAACTTACATTTATTCTGGTATATCCTTTGTTTAAAGCGAAAATGATATTTTATTGCCTTATTAAAACTTATGCTTGCATAGCATTATCACATGAATAAAGAATACAAGAAAAACAACATCAGAAAACCACAGAAAAAAATTAACGCGTCCTAACGACTTTTTCTTCTGTAAAGTAACGTTCTAAAATTAAAAAAGTTACATTTTTTCGCGAGAATTCAAATAATAGTTGCCACATATTCTTAACGATGTCAACAGCAATAAAAGAGCAGAACAATTTAATGTGTTCAATCGACTTTTTCGCAGTGAACGAACGTTCTAAAAATAAAAAAATAGCATTTTTTGCGAGAATTCAAATAACTGTTGTTATGAAACCTTAATTATGTCAACAGCATTAAAATGAAAATAATTATTTGATAATCAAATATAAGTCATTAATAAATTAAAAATCGTTTTTTCTTGTTTGTTTCGTATTTTCATGAGTGGCAACATCATAAAATTGTTTATTTTCTTAATCAGCGGCCGACATACGTTATAAGAACCATCTCAGAATAATCAATATTTATCCGAATAAATATTTAAAGAATATATATTTATGTTCTTTGTTGTTTACTATAGCTAAAAAATTCGGTTGAAATCTAGAATACTGTATCCCTGAGGAAGTCGCCAATCTTTCAACTAGGAATGTTTCGCCAATTTCTTTTAAGGTTACAATACTATAATTAGAGGGAATTTGTAGCTTCATTTTTCGAACAACATAATGACTATTTTATTGTTATTTTGTTAATTATTTGCAGAATCCTTATTTGTAGAAAATAAGAACTGAAATAAATAATTTTTTTAAATAAGTATTCCGATAAATTATTGACTATTCGGATCTTGTTCTTATAACGTATATCAGTCACTGATACAGAATATAAGCAAATAGAATTCTCTATCCTTTAATCAATAGAAATTCAGCTTTACCTCTTAATCTCAAAATTGTAATATATCTCTCTTATCTTCGTCCAGTATTAGCTTATGAAAAAGCCCAGTTTGGGGGTTCTGTTGCACGTATAAATTTTGAAATTATTCAAAGGCTTGAGAACAAAACTCTCAGAATGTTAACGAATTCACGTACTTTCGTAATGACGATATTAGACTAGTTCTCTCGATTCCACGTTTAAGACAATTTGTTCCCAAAATTTCTACCAAATTCTATAATGATATGCGAAACATCAATAACCCTGTATTAAATATCCTACAAAATTACGATTATGATATTTCTTCCCGCAAACATAAAAAAGATTTCGCACTGTTCTAAATATTTTAAATTAATTCCTTACAACTGCCTAGATGAAAAAAAGTTCGCTTTTCTCCTAAGCTATTTTTTCTCCTAATTTGACCTTTGCTCATTCTGTTTTATTACATGCAACTGATTTCATCAACATTTTGAAATTTTTCATTTTATAATTTTATTAAACAAATAATTCTTTTAAAAAAAAGGGCATTTAATTATCTATTTTGCTTATTAACTCAAACGGCACGAGACCACCGCTATGTTTCAACATTTTACAATGAAGGAGCTAATGGATGCTACGCGGCCAAGGATCTCCATATTAATCTACAGTAAGCAATAAGTACTAAGAGAATATAAACAATATGATGTTGCCACTCATGAAAATACGAAACAAACAAGAAAAACGATTTTTAATTTATTAATAATTTATATTTGATTGTTAATGCTCTTCGAAGGTTTTTGTGGCAACCACAATTAGAATTCGCACTGAATATTTGAAGCCTTTTATTTTTAGAACGTTAGTTAATGTAATAAAAACGGCGTTACAACGGCGTCTTTCTGTGGATTTTGTGCTGTTATTCAAGTATTCTATATTTATTTGTTATGACTATGCAAGTACAAGTTTGGATGACAGGTGAATGGGATGGTGTATGTTATTATATGCCAGCAGAATGGACGAAAGGGCCTCTAAATGTTTTTTTTTAATGACTTGAATAAATTGGGTACTAATGCAGTGCTTAAGTATTGGAAAGTGGTTTGTGTACTAGTAAGTATGAATGTCCAAAGTGCGGATCTGATATGAAATTGGTAATTATCTAAATGTTTGTGATGGGAAAACATGGGCGTGTCGAAGAGAGGAACGAATGTTCATCAGATTAAAAGGACAGCGAGAAAGGGGTATTTGATTGGATGAAAGTAATTTGTGAATAGGTTTTTAATTTTAATGTTAAAGTATTCTTGGGTAAAGCAAATTAAAGAGAAAAAGTGCTATGAATTATTTATTAGTTAAAATGAAACGTGATAACTAATTGGCATGAATTTTGTAGAGGGGTGTGCACGGATGAGTGTTTAATTTTAAGGAGGTGTTGGAAGAATGTTCAAGAAATAGATTTATCGAAATTTATAAAAGGAAGTATAATGAGGTAAACATGTGAGGATAAATAGGTGTTTGAAGAATATTGAGACATTCGGATGAATGCTTTTTTTGATGTGGAGAAAATAGAAGTGCAGATGTTTTTGTTAGAAATAATATAACGAATAATTCCTGGTACTACGATAATGTCAGACTATTGGTCGTCGTACAGTTGCCTTGCTTTCACATGTGAGGATTTTGTACATTTTGGCGACCAACCATAGTATTATGACATTTAAAGACCGGACACAGGAGACTATGCAAATGCAATGAGTGCAACGTTCGCTTCATGGCACTCGCCATGTGTCAGGAACAGGACAATGTTCATAATTATCTGGCAGAATACATGTAACGGCGACAGCACAAGTTTGACATCCGCAAAATTTTTCATGATTTTACTGAGGGAATAAACGTTCATTTCACCACAGACGAAGGACGTACCACAATAAAATATAAGCTATTCTTTGGTTTCTTCTTCTTTTTTTCTCTTTCGTTAATATTAATTTATCATTCGAATTCCTCGTCGTAAAAGAAGACATATTAAAAATATTACGATTTAGTGAATAAATTTGGCGAAATTTTATCGTAAATAATATATGTATATGTTGGCAATAAAGCGTTTCAAGGATTAGTTTTTTCATAATAGTGATAATAATATTTGGTGTTAAAGCGATAAACTTCCGCCATTACTATGCTTGTCGACTTGGCATCCTGGCGATGCATTTGGCACAAATGGTACAGGATTCTAGATTTGTACCCGAAATCTACCATATTAGCCCACTGTAACCAGAAAAGTAACAAAACTGTACAAATAGTAACAAAATGATTATTGAAATCCAAACCTATAAGTTGCTATTGATATACAAACCTAGAGACACTGCTTAGTTAACTTACCCTACTTTTTATGGATTTTTTTTTTTTTTTTTTTTTTTTTTGTTTCTTTGTTTAGTAAACACCGGCAAAAGCACAAATGTCAATTACCCAAGATGGTTCCTATCTGCAGACAAATTGCAAGGCATTAACTTTCAAATTGATGACATCATCAATAATGTTATTGGATATCTCGGGCACATTATATAATTAAAACGTATATGTCATATTGTGAAGAAGCTAAAATTTTTTGTTAAAATGTCGATACATGTGACCTGAAAGAGTACACAGAGGGTTAAAAGAAGTTTCAAAAATATGAAATTCTGAAATAAAATACAATTTCACTAATAAGTCACTTATAATCGATTTAAAATCGAGGTGTATTTTCTTTTTAGATTTATTTATTCTAAGTATAAAATTTTTATTTTTGCTCCATTAATTAAAACATTATACAAATAAAATCTACTACACACATATAAAATTCCAAATCTTGATAGTCTGTGGAAAAAAAAAAAAACTTCTCTACGCTTTCCTCGAGCTATGACCGAGAATGGCCTAGTCGTTGTGACGTCAGCTAAATTTGTCATTCAGATGAGATTTCAAGTAACATAGCCCAGAGTTGGGGGCCTGAATGGCCGAGTGGCTAGCGCTCTGGCTCTCGGTACCACAGGTTTCGTCTTCGAGTCTCGGCGGTGCCATGGATGTTTGTAGTGGTTCGAATCCACTTTAAACCGTAGGTCACGGTCTAACACGATCGTAGAGCGTTGTGGAGAGTGACATATTAAAAAAAATAAGTGGAAAAACTAACTGTTCATATATATAGTGATTAGGGATTATAGTCCTTTGTTGCTTCACATCCCCATATACCACTTCATTCATCATAGCCCAGAGTTACCGTAGTTGCCACTTCTTAGAAGATAAATCCTTAGCCTCTCTCTTTAAAAATATCTACATGATTTTATATATAAATATAACGAAAAGTGCTAAATGCTACCATAAATTCGCTTTTCTAATTTTTACAGGACTATATCATTATTAGAATATTGAATACGTCGTTTTTCATAGCTCTCACTCAATAAATTTACCATTCAATTTCATGTCATTGTTAAATGCAATTTATGATTTTTAATTTGAAATGTACTTTCCTTTGCACGCTAGCTATACTATAGAAGAGTTAGCAATATTATTAGGCTCACATTTATTAACGAAAAGATCAAACAATTTTTGAGAATATATCAAAAGAGAGAACATTAATAGATTTAATTGAAGTGACCATTTAAAAAAATTCTTAAGAAGAAGAATTCATTCAACTCATATCCATAAATACACTTAACAATATTCGCTCAAGTAAATGTAGATTATAACAGCCATTTTTTTTTTTTTTTTTTACAATCACTTTGCCAAGTTTATTGTTATTTAACATCTATTCTATTTTTGAATTTTTCTTTTTATGATTTTACAAAAAATAATGAAGAGTGACTTTAATATTCGTAATATAATAAAAAAAAGAATTCTAAATCATTTTGACACTGCTGTAATATACGAGTTCTTGCACCTATTTAAACCCTACACTTGAAAATTAACTTGAAAAGTACATGGATTTACAGATGAATTGTTTATTGTATTTTGTTCCATATTACATTAGTCTTAAGATTGTTAAAGATGGTTTCTTGCTTTGTAGTCAATAATAACAATTATTTTGTTAGATCCTGGTCTTACTTTGTGACAAAGTTTTGCTTCCACTGTAATAATTTTTTTAATAGATTTAGGTTTATTTTGATGTGATTGTGTGTTTTCAAGGTTTAGCGAATGATGTTGTAAATTATTGGCAAAGATTTTCACTTCCAATTTTATAATTTAGTTTTCAATTTCATCAGGTAATGGTAAAAAGTATTAAATATGTTCTGAAAATATATAAAGTATTCACATGAAAAAATTCATGAAACTAGAACAAAAAACACCCTTTTACTACATCTACTTACTTCATTTCTTGGCAATAGTAAGTTAATATGAGAAATCATTTTGTTATCAAAAGAGATCTGACATTGTTTCAAGAAAATATTTTAGCAGTTATTATAAATTGCCCTTTCTATGGCTTTTATTAGAAGCCTTTGTTTATTATATAATAATTTCTTTTAGTATTCTAAAGAATTTCAAAGCTTGAATTTCTTAATGAAACAGACACTGAAATCGTCGTCCACCAATGAATCTGCATTAATTAATAAGAAATATTTAATTGATCAAAATCAATATAATACAACAAGAAAAGCCTATATTAGTTTCTATAGTATTATGGCAGACACAGATCAATGTTAATTTTAGGGTAATATCATTATATATTATGTTTTCATAACATTTAACAATCTAGAGAGATTAGAAATTTGTATATTTACTATTTAGAATCTCAGCAATTACTTCAAAAATAGTGAGTACATGACATCCAGTTTTTATGTAATAATGTAAATAAAGACACATACAAATAAATGTATGCAATATAGGTAATTTATTTATCTTCTAGTCGACATCCTTTGAGAAGCCACTGTTATTCTCAAGGACTCGGGGTCAACAACAGTCACATATACACCAATACACTTATATTTTTGCTTTTTATTTTAAAAACAAACACAAATAATCTCACGGGGTGTCCTTCAATCAGGCAAGAAATCTAAAAATCCACAACCACAAACAGAACAACTGCCCACACACATTATAAAATAACAAAAACAGCAAACTGGCACAAATAAATTATCAGGGAACAAGAGCAGATTAAGGAATCTTGAGGAATCTGCTCTTAAAAGAAAACAGAAGAAAGGCCAGTTTACCATTCTTTTTAATAATCAGCAATTATTTTTTAAGTTACTACTCTTTGCAGTTGTCAAATCGTTAACAAGTTTAGAAGATGTCAACCTGAGTATCAGTAGCACCAGTGAGGGTTTCACAATCTTAAATTTAATTCTATACCAATGTTAAATACTATCCCTCGATCCTCAGGTGGATCTGTTTGAGCCCTGAAAATATGTGGAATGGCAGGTCAGAAAATATTTTCCCCCTCATTTTCTTAGTTAGATTACAAACAGTGAAGACTGCAATGGCACTTGGGGAAAAAGTGAATAGCTGAAGTTTTATGAATGACAACCTTTACACGCATATATACAGGGGAGAGTTTTACTCATCTTATCACAATATCCACCCATGCAAGAGCTTTCCTGATGGCAATTGGTGTTCTTTAAAATGTAATGATTTGGAATGTAATTTCAATTGTTGTAGTTCATCATCATTAATCCTTAAAAAAGATCTGCTATCAAGTCATAATCAACAATAGGTGAATCGATGTTCTCAATTCTAGACAGTCTGTCTGCTACCACATTGTTTCGACCACTGATATGGTATAGGTTAGTAGAGAATTGAGATATATTGTAGGTGTCTTAGTTGTCTGGGAGGCTTTTATCATTTGTTTTGCTTAAAAGCGAATGTTAACGGCTTATGATCAGTATAAATATCGAAATCTCGTAATCTTCAAGTAAATGCTTAAAAATGTTTAATGGATAAATATATACCCAAAAAAAAAAAAAGTTCACTTTGGTCGTAACGCTGTAATTTTTCTGAGCAACATTAATTTTTGAAAAATAAAATTGGATTCCATCCATTTGGTTCTTTTGTTGAATAACTGATCCAATAGCCCAATCAGATGCATCTGTGAGAAGTGCCAGAGGGTAATCTGAATTGGGATATGCCATTAACGCTATTTGAGCAACATCTTGTTTGCATTTTTCAAAACTTTGTCTAATTTCATTGGTCCATGGTATTTTTTTGGCGTCGATCTTTTTGTAGATCCTTTTCAAAAAGTTCATAGAGGGCTGAGTTTTTGCAACATTATTTATATAATTAAGATAAAATCGATGATTCCTAAGAAGGAACGTAATCTTGTGCATAGTTTCCCAAGCAATGGATATTCTATGATAGCTTTTCTGATCTTTTGAGGTTGAGGTTGTGAGCCTTCCGCAGATATTTGATAGGCTAAATAATCTATGACAGGTACTCCCAAAACTGATTTGCTAACATTAATCCAGACCATATTTATCTAAACGCTGGAAAACTATTTTAAGATGTGAACGATGTTCTTCCCGCAAGAAGAGGCGATCAACACATCATCTAAGTATGGAACAAAAAACACAAAAAGTCTAGACCATAAAGAACTTAATTTATAAACCTTTTGGAATGTTGCAGGAGCATTTTTTGAGAGCAAACTCATCACATTGAATTGATAAAGTCCAAAAGGTGTGATGATGGCAGTTTTTGCCTTATC